>JARFOD010000584.1:0-11869 GCA_031763545.1 Mopalia muscosa | reverse complement strand
TTTGTGACCCGTGATTCTAAGGTTGCCAAAACAGAGTTGAGCAGTGGACGATTGGCAAGAGCTAAAACATAGGCACCGATTGCAAGTTCATACAGATCAGTTGCTCCTTGGAGATAGCTTTCAGCATAGACTAGAGCCCGGTCCCTTGCTTCAGTAAAATTGGCATCCTGAAAGAACAACAAATTTGGACTGCTGAATGTGGTGAACATAGTCCGCTGATGGTTTTCGATGAGTTGAAGCCGATCATTCAATAAACTATAAACAATGGTCTTTTCGTTACAGCTTATTCATGAAATAAGAACATCTTGCCATAAAATTGAAATAATTTTCGCTTCATTGAAATTATTCACATATAAGTGGAAAACGTTAAAAACACCTTAACTATGTACTTTTATATTTATGTTTGTTGGGGAGATATAGACTTTAAATCTCTTACCAAGTTGCCGTTTTCCAAAAGGGCGATAAGTGAGTAGGCTGTTAAAGCGAATCCATTTCCTGATTGGCCCTGTGAAGAAAAGCCAAAAGTGAGAAAACAATAATGATAATTATGTATACATTGATGTTGTTTGATTGATTGATTGATTGAAAAATAAATCAATTGCGAATATTGCATAAATTGATGCTGCAAGTTTTTGAATGAACATTTTATGAAATAAAGTTCTTATTACCGATAATGTATTTCAACATATATATGAAGGTAAATTGTTAAACAAAATAAAGTAACTGCAGTTACCTGCATACGCTTGTGATGGACGACGCCCGAGCTGTTGAAAGAGCCGTCTTTGAGCTGTTGTTTGACGATGAAATTGTAACCAGCGTATAGAGCAGCTTGGTTTATGTCAAGAAGGCCTCCTTCCACAGCAGAGTTAAAAGATTTCACCACGAATGCTGTCAACCTGTGCATAGAAGAACGAAACGGTTTATTTTCAAACAAAAAGCCACATAGGTTCAGTCCATAATACAGTATAGACTGGTTAAAATAGTAACTAACTGTTAGTAGATTATTCCTATTATAACCAATGCAAAGTCGGCATAGAAGTAAAATACGTTTCAAGACCGTTTACATATATCAGCTGACAAAGCTACGCCCAGGATGCAGGTTGGAAATTGGCTTGTTTAGGTATGTCTCTTGTGTTCTTTTTTTTTTCTCCGAATGGTAAAATTCCTCGTGGACTATAAATATGCCGCTTTTTGTGGTGCAAGGAACATATTTACAATATTTAGTTCATATTAATCAAGCCGGTAGACTACTTACCATAGACTGCCTTCTTTGTCGCGGTCCCCAAAAGCGCTATATGATCCATCTTGTCTTTTGTAATTCAATTGACGTTGGTAGCCTGTTAGGTAGAAGGGAGGTAACTCTCATTTGATTTCAATAATGACAGCTAGGTATTAGGTCATATACGGTATAAATCCGATTTAAATTAGCTCACCGATATTTGGTGTGCCTGTTGTTTGGTCTGATAAAATCCAAAAGGAAAGCTGAGTGGTTAATGGGGAAAGACGAATATAAAGTATTAGATCATGCGAGATCTTACCCCAAAAACACATAACCGGACAAAAAATAACCACCAGATTCTACTCACATTCGCAAGACATATTTCATGTTATGAAGTGTGTGTGTAGGCATTTATTTAACAGTGACTTAGCCATGTATATCGAGCAATTAATTCGTGTGACAAATGAATTGAAAATATATGAAGTGTGATATAGAACAGTCCATCAAATTCCACCGTACTAACATAAATATAGGATGCCTATCTACCTATAAACTGGTTTGTCCACAATGTCTTACATAACTTGTGTGTTGGTGTGCATATACATTGAATAATTAAAGAGAGACAAATTTGCTTGCCTATATATAAATAATTATATATCTAATTTACTGCAAAACTTCACTCACTTACGTGTTTCAAATTCTACCACCAAAGGAGTTCATTCTGATAAAAGATCTGCCCATCACTACTGCCATTGAATGATAATCAAGTAAATTCTGTTCGTGAGATTAAATTAATAAACATCATCTTCGTCTCACACCCAACATGACATTTTATCAAGAGGCAAAAATTAGTTAATACTCTATATTTTTCCTTAAATTCAATGTAATTGTTCAATGCTAGCCATACTTGGGACACTAATTGTTCAATGCTAGCCATATTTGGGACACTAATTGTTCAGTGCTAGCCATACTTGGGACACTAATTGTTCAATGCTAGCCATACTTGGGACAATAATTGTTTAATGCTAGCCATACTTGGGACACTTATTGTTCAATGCTAGCCATACTTGGGACACTAATTGTTTAATGCTAGCCACACTTGGGACACTAATTGTTCAATGCTAGCCATACTTGGGACACTAATTGTTTAATGTTAGCCATACTTGGGACACTAATGGTTTAATGCTAGCCATACTTGGGATACTAATTGTTTAATGCTAGCCATACTTGGGACACCGCTTGTGCTTCTCTAAAAAAAATAGCTTTTCTGTGTGGAGTTTGATATCTTCTCCATATCAACAAATTCAATTACTTTCTTTCTTTCTTTATATTCTGAAAACTCTTTCACAATAACCACACTTGAAACATGGCTTCAGGAAAACATCATAGACCAAGTATATGCACTTCTTTAAAAATTACAACCTTTAACTTATGTCTGTTGAATTTCATATTTTCTCCATATAAATATCAGTTTTTTGTTTCTAATTTTCTAATTTATATATTGCAGAGCTTTCATTCATGTTGTTAATTTTCAAAACAATTTCAGTCAACAATCTGGTGGAAATATTTATCTCTCAGGGGATACATTTCATTATCTGGATGTAGATGTTTGCAGTCACTAGGTTTATTGTGATCATTAGTGAAATAATCTACCAGCTACAATAAACAGATAGCTTCTATATCCCTTTTCAAATTAAAACAATAAAATTGATTATCTTAATTCTTAGTTACAATTAGCCCACCTCTTCATCGCTGTATAGATTTTGTTTAAGCAAAAATGTTACCTTATAAGCAAATTTTCCCTCTACTACTGGCTTTGAGGGTAATGTATTAATTTATGCTTTAAAGAATATCTTCATTGCGTTCTTACAGCAATTTGGTTTAAACTGTTGTTAAGCGTTGTCTGGACAGGTTGATAGATCAGAAATTTTGGACAGTTTAGCAGCTGGCTTATCACCCCCACAGACAGTAAAATTTCTGTTTTGCAGTGCCAAAATTATCAATCACGTTGGATACTTTCATCAGCGCCTCGTGAGTCAGAAAACTCAGCAAAGTTCCTTAGCACACGACGACCTAAGTGCTGAGTAAACGGCCTCGATGGAATTTTACCTCAGCAGACAGCTCATGTCTGCGACGTGCTATAGGTTTACCGTCTTAGACCTTAATATCTATTATTACATGACGACAGTCTCTTTGTGGCGCAACATTGCCGAACTAGCTTTCAGGTAAACAGAGCTTTGAACAACCAGGCCGGGTAAATGAGATAACAGTATAAATCGGACTTATGGATTAATTCCCTAGAATGATGAACGAATAACTAACCTAGGTTTATGAAGTTCTCGGCTTCGGCCAGACGTTCTGGAGTAAACTGGCCGACTTTCTTAAGGTAATTGGACACAACCACAGTGGGGGCAAGTGTAACCATATTCTGTTCACCACATCCATACGACATGCGCACGAGGTTGTCAAGATTGGAAAAGGTTCTACCAAGAACATCACCTGAAAAAACGCAGGCCTTTATAAAAAATACTGTACCTGTCAATGTGATCTGGCATTTTTCAAATAGGTCAAAGTTTAGTAATCAAGACTTGCCAAATAATTAGATTAATTTTAATGAACAAAAAAAAAAAAATCCATAAATAAGACTAAGCTCATAACAGACAGCTTCACTTACCGACAATCTTTACCCCAAGTTTCTGTGAGCCTTGGACAAGACCTGCTGGGTAGGCAATGTTTCTAGTGGCAGAGTATTGTGATGTTGAGGTTAGATCAATCAGCTCCACGAAGTTGTATTCATCGGGGACACCTTCCGGCTGCAGGAGAAAGAACATTTAAAAAAAACGACAGTGAAATATAACAGAAACAAAACAATATGATATGGCCACTTTTAATAAAATTGTAGAGATAATTTGTCAGTTAATACGTCCTAATTATCAGAGGCATCATTTAATAACACAAGCAGTTAAGCTACAGGATATCGTGTGGCCAATGACCCTAAAGTGATATTTCACCTTTGATTCTACATTTTTTAAGACATCTTTAACAGATTTACGTTAAATGCTTTTCGTTTCTATCGTGATTCAAGTACCACATAACACAGAAGTTACCTTTTATGCTTTCTAGTTAACGCCAGGTTTCGTATATAGCGTCAAGCTTTCGTGAGTTTGCCAGGGGTAAATATGTCATAAAAAACATTAGAAAACATGTTTTTACTCAAGTAATTATCTTTGGTTTAAGAAGAATTTCGTTTCACGTCTTGGAGGTTATCTCTTTCATCGACGACTCCAGCAGTGCAACGTTATGAATATATAGTATTCTTGGTGTAGACTATCTTAGATACTTGCCTTAACTATGATAGACTTGGTGAGGCCATCAGCTGCATCAACTGAACGAGCAGTTGCCGTCAGTTCAATTACACCGAGTTCAGTTGCTCTGATCGGAAATACCGCTGATCGAGGGATACCACTAGGGACCTGAAATTAGGATCGTTGACAATAGTTGCTTGCTATTTAACCGCTACAAAGTGTGACTATATATTGAATCACATGACCAGTCAGAATATTTACGAAGTGATGTAGCGGATGTAAATATCGCACATATTGTTTAAGTAGCAAGAACCTAAATCTAATAACAGTTATTTATTTATCTGGTCTTGTGCTGATAACCGTACAAAACCCACATTATTGTGGAGCTAGAAAATGTCTTTCCTAAACGATATGCTAAACGGCATGGATCCGGGATGAGTATTAAAGAATCGGTTAAAAATACACATGAATTCCACGAGGGGTAACCCAGGAACAGTTGATAATACATGTGAAGCCCGCCAAGAGCATGTAAGAAACGATTGATTATACACATAAAAACCACGACGAGTAACACACAAACAGTTAAAAGTACACACGAAGCTCACAACGAGTAACGCAGGGACGGCTAATAACAGATATAAAAACCCCGATGAGTAACAAAAAACTGTTGAAAATAAACTAAAATACGCCCTGGGTAACAAAGCACCGGTTGACAATACGTATGAAGCCGGTGACAAAAAGCAAAACAAACGGTTGAAAATACCATAGAAACCTTCAATAAATAACAAACAACAGTTGACAATACACATTAAGCCCGCGTCAAATTGCAAAGAAACGGTTTATAATACACACGAAGCGCAAGAAAAGTAGTCAGAAAAGGTTGGAAATACAAATGAGCCTGCGAGTAAGTATTAAACGGTTGACATTACACATGAAGCGCACGAAAAGTAACCGAGAAACGGTTGATAATAAACATGAAGCTCGCGATAAGTAACAGAGAAACGGTTGATAATACACATGAAGGTTGTGATGAGTAACAGAGAAACTGTGATAATACACATGAAGCCATGCGATATTAAAAGTAACAGAGAAACGGTTGATATTACACACGAAGCGGGCGAAAGGTAACAGAGAAACGGTTGATAATACACATGAAGCTCGCGATGAGTAACAGAAAAACGGTTGATAATACACATGAAGCCCGCGATAAGTAACAGAGTAACGGTTGATAATACACATGAAGCCTCGAAAAGTAAGATAAAAACGATTGAAATACAAATGAGCCTGCGAAGAGTAAGGAAGAAACAGATGATAATACAGAAGACGCCCGCCATAAATAACAAAGAAATGGTTTATGATAAGCCTGCGACGAGTTACAGAAAAAAGCTTTACAATACACATGAAGCTATTGAGGATTAAAAAAACGGTTGAAAATACACATGAGGCCAGCGACGAGTAATGAAGAAACGGTTGGTAAAAGCGGCGCCAGATAATTAAGATTAAATGGTTGAAAGGAACAAGTGTATCAGTTTATTTTAACAATGACAAACGGAAACGTTTTTTTGGTGTCCTAGGCAATGTGCAAAATATATTAGGGGACTTGCGAATGTCAATCAGAGTTTGATTTCAAGGAAAATAACCTCTTCTTACAAATACACGACCAATATTGGATGGGCTACAGCAGAATACACGCCCATAAAGTCACGTGTCATATAAATACGATTTAATATAGAGTGTCGTTACCCATACCTTGATAGTTTGTTTTCTGGGACCAGAGACCGTAATTTCATTACCAGCGTTGTCAATATCAATGAATACAAAACTTTCAGAACCTCTCAATTCCACTTCAACCTGATAAGTGCAATGGTAAAACAGGATAGGATGAAATGTTACGTTATTCACTTAGGTTTGTCCAGTCTTTTTTAATACGAAATGCTGTATAATAATATTTGGGTACAGTATCTCATTGATTACAGAAATACCTATCTAAAAAAATTCGTTGAACAGAAACAGCACTTTATTATAAATTCTTAAATTTTTATATTATCAATTATGAAGTTGTTTCTTGTGCTTAAGATACGATACGACAGAAAAGGATTACACATAGAGGGGAGTAAACTTACGATACGACAGAAAAGGATTACACATAGAGGGGAGTAAACTATCAATGGTGGAATACGATTCGTTAACGTCTGTTGTTTAGAAGCAGCTAAATTTATTTTAATACTTACGGTCTGTTCAACAGGTAAGTAGTTGAAAACATTGACTTGAACAAATACTTCTTCTCCACGAATAACCGAGTAAGGTAAGTAAAGGTTCGCAAAGAATGGTTTGACAACCGTCAACTGTAAAAAATTAAAATATCATTGTGACTGAATTTTATTTGTGAACAGGTCGGCTACATAAAGTTGTTCTATCTAGTACCAGATGCCAACAGAAGATAAAGACAGCGTCGCTTCTACTTTCGTTCTAGAGTTAAAGACAAAATGATCAAATAACAAAAATCTACATAGACATTTACATCGAATGAACTACATTCCGCCAGGTATGACACTTTATGACAATTATAACACTTATGACTTATGACACTTGAACACAGTAACATTGGATGGACAACTACATCGTGTTTGTTTAACTTGGCACGCGTTCTCCATCATTAATGTTATAACCATCACTGAACAGGTGAGTGAAGCGACCAATTGCCTTTTTAAATTATACATTTTCGGCCATAGTGATAACCGAAAATATAATAAACAATAGGGTTAAAAGCGCAAAAGAATTGTTTAAAAGTTCACAATACCTCAGCTGGTTCAGAAGTGATGCCGAATCCTGACTCGTCATTTAACGCAAATGCAGTAGCTTGCCAAGAAGTGATACTATCAGGGGCAGTAGTGGGGAAGTTCACTTCCCCGTTAGCACTTCATCAAATAAACAACAAATACCATATAAAAGTCATTGTATGATCCTATAACTACATATAATTCGCATTTATAACATTCAAGAAAAAATACATCCTGTGACAGTGTGATAATTGTTTGGAAATATATATAAGATTATTAAAACATTGTAAAATACTGGTGATATAATAAAAGTTCATCCAGTTCATTCTTTTCTCTAAACTTTTTTGCTTTAATGCTTTTTTGTGTATATTTTAAAAAACAATTAAAAAAATTTGGACAATTAGAATGTCACATGTCTCAACGGTAACTGATTATGGTATTAGATATCATGACTAAACAACCAATATGAGATAAGTGTACTAAGTTTGCCAAGAATATGTATTTTGGAGATGTTTGACAGTTTAGCGATAAGCATAAATTATTGTTAACAGTCAGAACATTGGTTTTTCCTTATTCACAAAATGGCATATAAATTAGTTCGTACAAAAGATGTCCGGCGCATTACACCCATCTCATTAGTTGTCCAGGTGGAATAGCATGGATGGTCCTGGTATTAAACTCTATACTTACTCAGTTAACTCAACCAAGTACACAAAGTACAATCATATGGATATGTCTTCGTATGATATTATATACCTATAGGTACTAAATAAACTCAGCTTAGTACACGAATTGCTATCATATGAATATGTCTTCGTATAATACTATATACATACTAAATAAACTCAGCCATGAACACGATTTGCTATCGTATGTTGGTCTATATGTCTTCGAAGGTATACTTACTTAGTAAACTCAACCTTGTACACAGATTGCTATCATTTGAATGCATTGGTATAATGATCAACACTTATTTACAGGTAGCACGCGGGTAGCTATCGTTTGGATATATGTCTTTGTATGATACTATATACTTACTAAGTAAACTCAACCAGGTACACGGTTTGATACCCTGTGAATATATATACTCTTTACTTACTAATCAAACTTAACGAGCTATAAACGATTTTGTATATTAAAGTATTAGTATAATACTCTTTACTCACTCAGTAAATTCAACCATGAACAACCAAGTTTCGGGAAATTTGGTTCTTAATTCGGTGACTTGCTGAAGTTGAGATCCACCAGCATCGCCCACAGACCCCGAATATGACAATTTGGCGGATATCCCAGCTACAAGTATGAAGAAATCAATTAAATAAATACGTGTGTGTCTTAAGCGAATAAATTACTTCATTGAAACTTCAAACTTAAAACAAAATTCAATGAAAAAGAAAATTTTAGGAATGCTGCCCAGTTTTAATCTCCATAATTATTATAGATGGTATTTTGATGAGGTATACATCGCGCTGTGCACACACTAGTTGTCATACTGACCGGGCAGAAGGCCGAAGTTATATTAATACTGTAGTTCAGCATAGCTCTATACTGACATAGGGCCTTTAAATTATATCACAGTCATTAAATTAACTTAACATAAACAACAGAACAATACCGAATACAGACATATACATGGGCTACAGAGAATTCTTTCGAACCGTAACACGCTTCGTCATTCTTTGATCAAACTCAAGACAGATAGCGAAAGGGTTATTAGTCATTGCTAAAGAGAAAAATAATTTTTTCTGATAATGCCGCCCGATATTGTCTTTTTTGTGTGTCGCTATATATCGGACAACGAATCTGATATCACTGTTTGTGGTCTGTCCAGTTGTAGGGCCTCAGCCAATGACTTGTCCCAAAATAACACAAGTTTATTAAGTCATATATTAATTATAGAGATCTGGTTTAGCCCAATGAGAGTATCGGGTAGTATTTGAGGAGGATAATGCCTGACGCCACATAGCAGACACACGTAACATTTAGGTACATATTCTGTTGGAATATTCTCCGTAAATAAGCTTTAATATAGGTTGATATTCGTTTATTTAAAATATATATATATATATACATGACATACGGTTTGGCAAAGCATAAAACACTATTTATCACTCACCCTCTCGGGAAATGCTGGCAAAGTTGTGCGAGTAAAGTAAACTGTCTGTTAAGATGATCAAACCAGCTCCCTGAAATAGACCGACAAAACCTATGAGTACATAGATACAAATCGTCTTTAATGTGCTTATAAACATATATGTGTAGCCTACTGTACTAGATACAATGGCAAAATTCGTATAATTTACTAAATGCCTTTGTTGGATTAAAGCATATCGTTGCTTGGATTTCTACGACAAGTTCATGTAATGGAAATTTTAAATATCACTTAAATATGTCGTTTTTGACATTGTTATTGAGAACATATGATGAAACTTACAGTGAATACAGAGTTAGCGTCTCTACCGCTACTGTAGTATGGATAGCGCCAAGGGATGAAGGAACGCTTTCTTCGGCGGAGGCCTAGGGGTCCCCTCCGCCACCATCCATAATAGCCGCATGAATCAAAACTCAACAAGCTGTTTGTCACCTTCAAACAAGTAAGTTAAACTTTTTTTGACACCCGTGACATGAAAACAAACGTATAACAAACGCAAGATAGAAACCATACTAGTCCACCTACACCCTTAGCAACAACGGTTCTCCAGGTTCTTTACAAACCAAGACAGTTATATATGAAACTATCACGATACAAACGGTTCTTTGATATAATAATAATAACAGAAGAAAAACAAGGAGCAGTTGCACTGAGGGTTCCATACAGAACCACAAAAGATTCCACAGGAGCCATGACTAAAGAACTTTAAAGGTTTCCATTACAGCCATATGTTTTAAGAGTGTATAAAGAAATTAACAGTTCCCTTGCTGACAGAGCTACAAATCATCGTCGGAGCGACTTTGCGACACAATGTAATGATTCAACAACATAAGCCCTGGCGTTTTTCACATGTGTATTTATTTCTTGCTGATGATGTACTGAGAGTCACAACGATAGTCGTAAACCAATCCAAATTATAAACAGAATTTCACTTTAGCTAAAAATATTAATGGGTAAACTAGTCACTGGTTAGAATAACCTATTTGAAACGCATTATTGTAATGAAAATTTTTTAAAAATGTTTTGATAAAGAAATAACAAAGCACTGAAAAAGCCTATTACCTGTTACTCTGTGATGTCATTTCCGGTCTTGAGCAGAATGACTTTCTTGTCAAGTGCTAAGGTGGCTACCATTGATCCCGGATCTGCTCTCACTTTCATGGTCACAGCATCACCAGGACTGACATCTTTAGCATCAAAACTAATCGACACCTACAACGTCCAACGCAGGGTCTATGTACTTGTTCAAGTTGTATTTAAACAATACTTAAGGTCGATTTATCTCTTAGCATAATTGCTCATTTTTTTCTTTTTGAAAATGTTTTGTTGTACAGCCCTATCGTAACATAATGATGCTGATTACATGGTCATATTAATATGGATCACACCGCGCATGTCACCCCAAAGTACAGACCTACTACAACTGTGCCATCCGGTCTGTGCCAGAACGATTGTGTGACACCAATATATGATGATGAGCAGAAATAAACTCTTTTTACCAATACAATTTGACAAAAATATATTCAAAATACATATTTTTATTCAAGTTATTAACTGAAACCTTGCATTGTTCATGAAGTAAATCATTTTGCAAAAAGCGTGATTACATTTGAGGCTAAACAATTGACTCACCTTATTCTTGAAGGGATCCAGAACATTGAATGAGACCACATCAGGAACGATTTCGCCGTCGGCTGTTCTGTAATAAGCCACAATCCTAGCTCTTGGAGCCATTTCCGGTGTTATAGTAAACGAAATACCGTGTTCTGTGGATGCCGAGACCTTTACTTCCTCCATCCTTTTCACGATGCGACCACGAGATGTTACCTATGTTATGTACACATTAAGAACACATAAGTTTAAACATTTATTTAATACACAATACTTCTGTTGTGTCTCAATTTAAAGTTTTCAGAACATAGTGTTCATACCGAAAACCGCTTATCTATTTAATTTCACCTTTCGCTTTTGTAAACAGTTACAAAACAGGGACCAGTTTATAGGACATATTTTTCGTAACCTTTACTAAGGCTTTTATCCAGGTAACTAGAACCGTATACTCACCAAGTAAGTGAAGGAATCAATAGGGACATTAGACTTCAGTTTTATTTTCTGTATCTCACCAGGCTGAAAGTAGTTTGAAAAAAAGATAAGGGATTAAGGGAAAACCCAAAACAGAAACTAGTCCTTTAAAGAAATGGTTAACTTCAGAAAAGAAGCTAAGACTTGAATAGAACATGAATTTTGCTATCAAAAAGTGCTAATTTGATATTTTTGCGATTTGTTTTGCATTTACCGCTGGAGGTGCATGCCGCTTGTCTGGGTGAGTTAGCATAATAAATGACACTTGGCTATACTTAACAAATTGCTTGTGTGTGTGTGTGTGGGGGGGGGGGGGGGGGGGGGGGGGAGG
>JARFOD010000574.1:0-11870 GCA_031763545.1 Mopalia muscosa | reverse complement strand
ATTTTTGTCCGTCGTCATATAAGTGAAATACCCTTGAGTACGACGTTAAACACCAATCAAACAAACAAACAAACTAATTTTGTTACCACTTTTTTGTTGTTACCACAAAAAAATCAGATTTTGTTGGTGAATGAACACATAATTTATTTTTCCTACTTATCAATACGAACACATGTCTTTTTTTCTTCCTATCTACCCTGAAACATATCTCAATATACATGTCAAACACCAGCTTTACCATATACCTTTACCCCTTCATACTTCTAAAAATTGCAAACTTGAAATATATGGAATTGGAAAATAAAAAGCACTTTAAAAAAAAAAGTTATATAAACCTGAGACATCAAACTATTTTGTAGCTGCAAGACAAACGAGAGAATAGTGGTGTACATAGCCAGAAGCTGAGAGACCAACAGCAATCCGCTGCTGATGAAGTCAAGGTAAGCTCACTGTTAAATCATTGGCCCTTCCTTATACCGATCCTCTGGCAAAGGGCTGTAAGATTCAGGCATACTTTTCTCTTTGTAAGGGATGACCTGTTGTCATTGTGCTCTTTAAGCTAAATGTTTAACAATGAGTCAGTTTGTGGTGTATATGATTTCCCAAAACATATGTTACAGCCCAGTCAAACAAAAACAACTAAATCAAAAGTCAGACAGTTACCCTTACAGCCTGTTAGATGAATTTGTTCACAAAAAAAATAAACATTGAAGTCTTTAAAAAAAGTTGTTTTTGCAACATCCACTAATTGCTTCTTGAGTACACAAACCCCTGCTGATCTAAAAATCTTCGGGTCCTTTCCTTGAAGTTTCTCAACAATTACCAGGAATGGAAAATCGTCCTGTGATACCAATCAAACAAATGTTTTAATTATGTTGCTGTTATTGCAAAACACCTTGACTTGAAATATCTCACAGAAGATACCCTATAAGAGATATGAAACTTTAAACCAGATAACATAGGTGAACAAATTAATAAGAGAGCCAATACAATTATTCAGATATTTTTGCTTACAGGCAATCAATAAAGAGTTACGGGAATTGAAAACCAAAATGCAGGCTACATTAGATGAGAAGGAACAGTTAACAGCAGAGAGCCAGGATCTGACAAAACGCAAAGCCAAGTTGGAGCTAAACATAAAAGATCTTCAAGATGAATTGGAGGGAGATAAAAGTACTAGGGTAAGTTTTGAATCAGAGAATTCCACAGCATTTGAAAAACTTGGTACTTGACTTAGGTTATTATTATTATTCAAACCTTCTCTGTAAACTGTAAATATTGATTACTAGTTTCTCAGGTAATTTGATTTAAAAAAAATAATGAGGGTGAGAGGCTTTTTTTTATTTGAAAAATTTCAGAGGAGGTTTTTTTTCTCATTCTAGATTAATGCATTTTTTTAAATATTTTTTTAAAATCACATGATAGTGCCTTGTGAACTGTTCTTATTTTCTAATCTTGGTATCTTTCATAAGTTAAAGTTTGATACCTTCCATACTTATCCAAAACCTATGGTTGTGGCAAATAAACAATACATTAGAAATACAGATTGCGATTACCATGTGTGTTTTGACATTCCCATAAATGCAATATCCAGTTTTGAGATGTGCCGTATTTCAAGATGCATGTTAAGGGACATAACTCTTATCTGTTTAGCTTTGACATTTGAACTGGATTATCTCCCTTTAGTCTATAAACCGGATGTGCCAAATGTGATGCAAATTAGTCTTTTTTGTAAAAGTATTTGTTAATATTGAATGATTTAAAGCAAAAAGATTGTCAATTATTGTCTGATTACTACACCGCTGTCATATGATGTGTAAGCGCTGCATAAAACACCAATCAATCAATCGATCAATCTAGAATTATTTGGCTGCTACAGGTTACTTTTCTACAATTTATTCAACCGGCCTTCAAAATCACATTAGCCCTGTGAGGGAGCGGGTGGGCCATGGCCCTGAAGAATACTCCCTTGGCTTCCTCGGTCGATCGTAAGAGGCGAGAAAAGAGGTTGCTTCATGTTAGCAGAGCAAAAGGGTAACGGGAAGCAGATTTGTTTGCGATGTCCTGTATTTGTGTCCATCGTCATATAAGTGAAATACCCTTGAGTACGACATTAAACACCAATCAAACAACAACAATCAAAATCACATTATGAATTTAAATTTTGATTTTTGAATTGGAATTATAAATTACTGTTCACACTGAATTACGGTCCTGTGACTATGGATCAGTGGTTTGCATGTTGAACGACTGATCCTCCTTAGATGTAACACTCAGGGTTTCAGGGACCTTAGGTATATGAACAAGTCCCATGGGGTGACTAGCAATCATTTAGACTGACTGTTAGGAGTAAGACATTAAACTAACAAACTGACTTAAAATGTATATATACTGACCTGTGCTGTTGGGGAGAACAGACAGAACAGGGTCCTCCCCTGGTTATGCAAACCAGGACTGATTTATAGGTTTCCCAAATTTGTTTGCAGTTATCATCCTTATTTCCATTTTGATACTGATTTAGACAAATTTTGTTAATCCGATCAAAAATGAAGTGTGTATAATAAAACAATTTTGCTTTATTTTTCATAAATGCGCATTGATGTATTTAAAAAAATCTGCAAAGCAGTGCCAAATGCAAATGTTAAATGTTATTTCAAGAACGTTTAAGTGGCAAATTTTAAGGTTATGCCCAAAAAGATTACAGCACAGGCCTGTATATATCAGGGATATAATTCACCGACTTAAGTTTTAAAGCCAATTTTGATTTCTCTTTTTTTTTTTTTTTTTTTTTGTGATTTGCAGAAAAAGGCTGAGGATGAATTGAGGAAATTAAATGAGAAGATAGCAAAAACACAGGCCACATTAGAATCTATTGTACCCCAATATGAGGCACAGATGTCGAGGGAGGAGAATGCTGCACAACAGTAGGTTTATTGACCAAATGTGGACAAGAATTTTACATGATTCAGCTCACTATTGGTTAAAATGTGTATCAAACTTTGTCCTAAAGTTTAGTCCGGCAATGTACACCATAATATTTACATAAAACTTCCTGTATAGTTTTGCCCTCAACTTTGGCTTAGTGTTAAGCTAGTGCGCTTACTAATCCTACTTTGATGTACTGTTCACAGGATTGAGCCTGTCTATTGAGAATCAGATTATAGATATATGAGTGAGTCACACGATATGGCTCCAGTAGTAGTGGGGGTTGTTTTTACGAGGTTTCCTTTCAGTTTGCCACTGTAATTAGGCAAGGAGCTGTAATAAGTGGACAATCCATCTTATTAAGGAAAAACCATTAGGTACGACGTTAAACTACAAATAAACAAACAAACCTTGCATACTTTTTACTTAACCTATTGTTTAAGGCAAGTAAAAACAATAAATGTATTTTTGTTATTAAAGGCTGGCACTAGCTGAACAAAGGCGCAAGGAACTGTATGCTAAACAGGGAAGAGGAAATCAGTTTACATCTCGTGATGACAGAGATAACTGGATCAAGAAAGAGTTACGGTCTTTGAACAAAGCCATCAAAGACAAAGAAGAACAGGTCAATTTATGGATCACTCATAAACAAACATTCATTTAAAATCAGCCTTTATAATTTAAACAGGATAAATTGCACAAAATGTGTTACTTTTAATGAAGTGTTAATTTCAGATCCCTCTGGCTACATGTAAGACATATTGTCCAATTTCCAGAAGAACAAAGCATTTTATATTTTTAGTTTGGCTTTTATGACTATCTGGCTATTTTGGTGCAACAACCCGCGGTCGTGGCTTAGTGGTAGCGAGTTCGCTTCCTAAACTGAACCTGCTTTGATTTACCGTTCACCGGATCGAGTCTGCCTGTCGACCATCAGGTAGACAGGTGTGGCTCTGGCAATCGTAATAAGACGGTGTGAAGTGGATATATCGTCATATAAGTGATATACCTTTGAGTACAATCTTAAACACCAATCAAACAAACAAATGTATGAATATCTGGCTATTATGGAGCAACGAGAAGCTAATCTGTTTTGTGATGTCTGTATATTGTCTCTATTGTGATTCTCCTGTATTGTCTTTGTTTTGTCTGTTGTCATTAAGGTTTAAGTAAAATTGCCTTTAGCATGGTGTTAAATGCTAATCTAACAAAAAACAAACTATCTTTCATTGTTTGAAACCGTGACTAGTAAATTCCAGTGGTGCGTTCACACCGTTATCCTGCCATGTCTTCACTTCTAATTAGATAAATTACAGGTATAACAAACTGATGTTGTAACTGTCTATGTTTAACTTTTATTTGCAGATCCGCAGATTGAAGGAAGATATGACTACAGATGAAAAGAAAACCGATGATCTTCAAGGAAAAATTACAGTATGTTTTATTATAACCTTCTTTGTGTTTGGAATAAAGAACGATAAGTGATGTCAATAGGTAAAAACATGATGTGTACAAATAAATAAAAATATTCAAAACAGGTATTCTTGATTGCAAGGATGTTATGTTTGAGTCTGGGTGTCAGTTCTACATTTCTAGCAAAAATCTGTAATATTCCAGGTTTAATCGGAAAGGAATTATTTTGTTTGTAGAAGTTTATTTAATTAAAAATATTTGTATACTGTATCATGCTATCCTTCTGACATAAGAATTTAAGTATTTTTATTGTGTTCTTTTTTAACCATAGGAAGTCACAGAGAAGATCGAACAAAACAAAGAGATCATTGAACAGAATAACAAAACATATCAGGACATGAAACAACAGAAAGATGCACTACAGAATGAGAGAAAGTAAGTGGTAACAGAGCACTACAAGACTCCTTTTCCCGATGATAATCGTCACACATGGCTTCTTGGTGCCCTCAGAACTACAAGGCAACAGGAATTTGATATGGTTGTAGAGGAAAATTTACATTCCAGCATTATTGAAATGCTTCGCATCTTGGTTGTGTTAGTTTCAATTTTTGTTGTCATATAAATGAAATACCTTTAAGCACAGCATATAAACCAACCAATCAATTAAATTTAAAAAATATAAACAGCCAGTCCAAATGACTGGTGGATAAATCTTCCGGGTATGTGTATAGTCATAATGTTTTATGTCTAGTCCGGTACACTTAGACTGGTATACTCAGACATCTGGAACAATAAGTGGGCCTGGTTGCTGATACATTCTGGGATATATGAATGTGCCTAGTTATCTTCAAACAATAAGAAGGCTGCTATCATGTTCCTGTAATTGTTGATGATTTCAGTACATTGTGGCGTCAAGAGAATTCCATCCAGCAGGAGTTACAAGGTGCCAGAGAGGAACTGAGTAAGAAGGAACAGGGGCTCCGGTCCATCACTGGCAAGGTAACAATCTCTCCTCAAATCTTCATGCTCGTTCACATGAAGCTTTTAGTGGCCTGATGCTAATAAGGTAGATTTGACAGTATTTGACCACAATTTCTTAGAACAGATTCTTGGGTTTTTTTATAGCCTGTAGACACAATTTTGTCCGGCCTTCTTCTGTTAAAGTTTTTACCCTATGTTAGTAAAAATTTGTGCGCATGTTGGTGAAGTGCAAGATGCCAGATCGATCATTTTTCCCTGCGTTATTGCTCTTTAACAAGCCTATAGTGTTGTTACATAGGGCCAATATTATCCGGCCTTATTCTTCTTCACTTTGTATTCTATGCTAGTGAAAACTTGTGTGTATGTTACATATGGGGTGAAGTTGTGCAAGATATAATTATGAGGCTCCGATGATCATTTTTTTCCCAGAGTTATTGCCCTTTAACAAGCCTTTAATGTTGTTACATTGGGCCAATCTTGTCCAGCCTTATTTTTCTTCAGTTTGTATTCTATGTTAGTGAAAACTTGTGTGTATGTTACACATGGGGTGAAGTTGTGCCAAATGTCATTATGAGGCCCCGTCAATCCTTTTCTCCAGAGTTATTGCCATTTCAGGTTGTAACATAGGGCCAACATTGTCTGACATTATTCTTCTTCAGTTTGTGTGTAGCGGGCGATTGGGGGGAGCTTGATGTTGCCCTGGTGCTCTCAGAGCTAAAGGGGAACAGGAAGCTGATCTGTTTGTGATGTCTGTTTTACGTCCTTTTGTCCTCCTGTATTTGTCCTGTCTTTGTTTGTTGCCAGTGGTGTCAATGGTGGTTTCTTTCACTCGTTGAGTCACTGTTAACAGATTCTGCATAATTCCACAGTGTGGGTGTGGCTAGTTAATTGGATGGTTATAGTAGGTTTATGTTCTATAATGTGGCAATGTAGCCCACGTGACTAAAATACATGAAGGCACTATAATTGGAATTTTGTTTTTAATTGAGGTAAAACTAGAAGTTGCACTAAATTTCACCAACTAACACAAAATTCCTGTATATCTGAAATTTTGATATATATCATAAGGGTTGGGACTCTTAAAAAATTTAATAATTTATTTCGTTTGCTGTCTTTTTTTTTATAGCTCACCTGTTTAGCAATTTAGCAATAGGTATGGGTACTAAATGGTGAAAAGTTTGAGTTGGATTAATTTCCAACCAGACGGTGAAGTTAATGTGCGTGTTTGAGGTTCACGCAACACCCACTAGGGGGATGCTTCTAGATGGTTACGTCCCCCAGGTCGGGAATTAAATTTTGCAACGAAGAACTAAACGGAATATAATTGTGCATGTTTGAAATGTTGTAAAGGCATTTAGCTAGGCTAATGTGTGTTCAGTATACTGGCGGGAAATTTTATTGCAAGTTGACTCGTTCCTGTGAAATCTTAGAAAATTCCAGCTGTGCCAACAATCCATATCAAAATATTGAGAAATATGTTAACCTTTCCTCAGTCAACGCCTGTGAAAAGAAGACAGCTGACTGCTAGCCTATGTTCCTCCTTATTAGCTAGAGATTTGAAAGTCTTACAGCTTGGTGCTAACCTTGCACCTGCAGCACACCAAACAACCGTATATATTCTCTACAGCAATACTTTGTAATTAAGCGGTGAAGACAACTGTTTTGTAAAGGGAAAGTTACACTGTGTTAAGTGGTGTTTGTTGATTCCTTGAACTGCCTCTCAATAAAAAGCTGACATGTATCACATATATGTTTAAACATGAGCGAATGGCTCAAGATGATTATTAATTAGTATTAACAAAAACAGAATATTTATAGTTTACTATTAATGTGTCAAACTTTGAGAACAAACTATGGTATTCTCAAAAACAAAACAGCAGGCGGTTGGAGGGAGCTTAATGTTGCACTGATGCTCTCAGAGTTAAAGGGGAACAGGAAACCGATCTGTTTGTGGCGTGTGTATTGTGCCCTGTTGTTGTTGTCCTGTATTTGTCCTGTCCTGTCTTTCTTTGTTGCCAGTGGTGACGAGGGTGGTTTCCTTCACCCATTGGGCTGGCACATCATCATATAAGTAAAATACCCTTGAGTACGACGTTAAACCCCAATCAAACAAACAATCAAAAACAAAACATTCATTGACAAAAAAAGTATTTTTCTGAAATCTGAATTTCTTTCGGTTTTTTTTCTTCTTTTTTTTCTTCAATGTTTTTTTTTTACATTGTTTTTACTGTAGTTAATGATCATAAGTTGTCGTTAATATATTTTCATCTCCATTTTTTGTTATCAGGCTATATTGAATGGTATAGATAGCGTTCATAAAGTATTACAGTATTTCCGTGAGTCTGGGAAGTATCCTGAATTAATCAATGGTTACTATGGTGTCATGATAGAGAACATGGACTGTGAGAAGACATTCTATACATGTGTGGAGGTCACTGCTGGAAACAGGTATGCCCTCTATATTTACCACGGTTTGCTCTTCTACAAGTCTTTTTTTTCTTTTTTTTTTTACTTTATTTCTGGGAAAATTGTGTACCTTGTAAGAAGGCAAAACTGCCTATATTGTGTATTTTGAAATATTTTGTACACAAAGTTTATGGTGAATACACAAATATACCAAACATGTGAAATATTACACACAAAGGTGGATATAAATATATTCAATGCTAGCAAAAATAACAGGAAAATCAACAGATGATACTTAAAGATATTTTTAAAGAACAAAGTGCTCATAGTAGTTGAAAACATGTGCCTAAAAAAGTTAACATTATTTCATTCAGGGAAGACATCTGGGAAGGTGTTTGCAATAAAGTTATAAATATGGCAATTTTGGTCATAAGGTTTTTTCTTTTAAAATTTTCATTGTTGTTTCTTGAAACCCCTAAATGCTCATGTGTATCTACAGTGTAATAATGACTAAAATATTATTTTGTGTCCCATAAGCAAATGATGAAATCACTGATAACAATAGTTACTATTGTTTTGTTATAGATTATTTCATCACATAGTGGACACAGATAAAACTGGCACTAGGATACTTCAGGAGATGAATCGACAGAAATTGCCAGGGGAGGTAACTTTTATGCCACTTAACAGACTGGATGCTAGAGACACAACCTACCCAGATACCAATGTAAGTTAAACGGTTGTGTAGTCTTTATGGAAAGGAACACTATACCAAATACTTATTTAGTTGAAAAGTGAAATCAGTGATTTCTTGGGACACAGTGGCTGGAGGAAGCGCTGTTTCACTTGTGCTTTAAGAGTCACACAAAGTATATCTGTGGTGGTGACTTTGTGCCTTGTAATTGTTTGTTGCCAGGGAAGTCCAGCACACCCTGACCTGCCTTTCCTATAATAAATTAATGTGTCAAAACATTTCTGTTTATAAGTATTTTCTTACCATAATGTGTATTTTTGTGATAAAACATGGCATAGAATTTTAATTTCTATGAGTATTTTAATGGCCTATTGGTTTATTTGACATAAATTATGTTTACAAAATACTACAGAATACACCTGCATTCCATGTTACAGTTGAAATAACTTAATATGGTGTATCAAATAATTGGTTTTGATAAATCTATAGAACCTACATTGACCCCCTTTCCTGGTGTAATGAATTTTACAACTTATTATTCATAATTTTTTTTTAAATAATTGCAAAATAGACAAAGCCATGTTCTTATGTAATACAGGGGTTAAAAGAAACAATTACTATCCATTAAATTGAATATTTTAAAGTTCGAATGTTATTTATGTGTTCATAATTTCAATTGAAAGATAAATTACACAAATGTATTGCACTTAATGAAGAGAAATTCATTTTGCAGGATGCTCTTCCCATGCTGAGTAAGCTGACCTATGAACCTCAGTTTGCTCGAGCGATTAAGCATGTATTTGGGAAGACGTTGATCTGTCGTAACATAGAGGTGGCCACTCAGATCGCTCGTACACAGAATCTCGATTGTATTACACTTGATGGTATGTCCTCTCACTTATCTCACTCACTATCTCAATTGCGGGGGTGGTTTTTACAAGGTTTTCTAGCGGGTGATTGGAAGGAGTTTCGTGTTGCCCTGTGCTCTCAGACCTAATGGGGAACAGGAAGCCGATCTGTTTGTGGTGTCTGTATTGCGTCCTGTCGTTTGTCTTTCTTTGTTGCCAGTGGTGTGTAGGGTGGTTTCCTTCACCTATTGGGCTTGCACGTCGTCTTATTAGTGAAATACCCTTGAGTACGAAATTTAACCCTAATTAAACAAACAAACAAATTCAAGTCCATGATAATATAATTTTTTTCTGTGAGTGATTCAAACACTTTCAGCCAGACACAGCATTTCTGTTGACGATTGTTTTTCACCAAATTTTGATAAATTAACAGCCATTTTATCATGTCTGTATGTGTTGTAAACATGATAAGTAGAGAATAAATTCACAGATAAACTTAAAACTTGGTATGTAGCTTCCTCTGGTTAAGATGGCGGATGAGATTACATTTGACCAAATTCTGTAAAACAAAATGGCTGTTTTTACATAATTTTATGAACATTTTAAGTCGAGAAAAAATTCATTTATTAACTTTAATACGTACATAACACTGATAATGGAATGAATGTTACACAATATTGATACAATATTGAACTATGTTTGATCAGGTGACCAGGTCAGTAGAAGAGGGGCACTGACTGGGGGTTACTATGACACCCGTAGATCACGCCTGGATCTTCAGAAGAGTAAGAAAAGTATTGTGGAACAGGTGGATAAATTGGAGGTGGATTACAGGGAGCATAAACAGAAACTGGAAAATATCCTTTTAAATAATTTGTCGGAAATATTATTATTATTGTCCGATTTATGTTACGTGAGGGAAATTTGTTTTTCATAAACATGAATGAATTTCAATATATTTTTCAATATATTGTATATAATATTATATATCGAAAGATAGTTTGTTTTTGAAGAGTAACAATGCGGTCTTTACTTATCAGTGTTGCACTGGAGGAATATTAAATTTCCAACATTATTAACACACATCCCATTTTATTGTTGTGCTAATGTTGATTATTGTTGGAAAAAACACTGCCTTCATATTTGTGAAATACTCTCAATCATCAATCAATAACATAGTGAAACAACGTAACTAATGTACGGTGCCTTAGTTGGTAGTGAGTGTGCTTACTTTTCTTACTTCGATGTATTTTGTCGGGATCCGTCTTCATATGTGAAATACCCTTGAGTACGACATTAAACCTCAAGCAAACAAACAAATAAAACTTATGTACATGTGTGAATTAAAAATTATGACACATGTCTATCATGTCTGGCACTATGTCATAGGTGTGAAACAAAAAACAACAGAATTACAGCATTGAAACCAGGTCCATAAACTCAAAATGGTATAACTTATTTGTCCTTTTATGAAAGCATCCTTAACCAAACTCACAGGTTGAAAGTCAAATAAATGGTCTGGTTAGTGAAATGCAGAAAAATGAAACCAAGAACAGTAAAAACAAGTAAGTTATTTGTGGCCCAGATGTTAATCTGACAAGCCATTCATTCCTATACCAAATTATCTTGATTGGTTGGTTCAGAATCACAAAGCTCCTCCCACATGATGATCCATTGATTTTATTCACTTGGTGTTCTATGTAGAAGGTGTCCTTAAATTTCTGTTAGCTGGTCAGCTGGAGGTCAATCGGCAACATTACCTGTAGGGTTGATCTCTGCATGGCATTTAAGCAAGGCTGTGCTAATTTAAATCCAGTTTTAATAAGATTTTTTATTCTTTTACTCAATGTCTTTAGTTTACCTCAGACTGGTATATTGTTTAAGTGAATAAACATTCAGAAGTCAGCGGAAAAATAAATGAATATGTTAAAAATGTGTATGGCAATTTGGAGATAACAATCAAACTGATTAGGGTTTGTATTATAGTTATGATCTTTACTTTTATGATCTTTTGAGAAATGGAAATATACTTGGCCTTTTAGATAGTGTCCAAAAGCGTCACAATAAGCTTCATGCCTTGCCTTTTGTGCGGACTGGTGAACCCTCATTGAAGGTCATTTTGACTTGAACCGAATTTTGTGCTGCAAAGGGATTTGACCTTGGTTAACCTTGAAAAAACAAGCTGGTACAAGGAATCCTTCAGAGTTTTCTAAGCTGTTTATATCCACTGACCGTTGACAATCAGAAAAAGTTGGAAAGTATATCTTGACATATCAGAATTGAACCATTCTATTTTACGCAAAAACTCTATTCAAGTCGATCATATAAAAAAATAAAAAGTACCCTACAAAATAATAACAGTTTAGTCAGGTGATAAGATTAACGTAGGCTAAGGAAAACACATAAAAAAATTGGTCACAATTCTGTATCTTCCTATACAACAGTATTCACGAATGAAGAAGTAAGATCATGAAAATTACCAATGCTTTATTACTTTTATCGACTACAATCTAAGTGGCACAATCAAGTAGGGCTGTCACGATTAACCGAAAAATCGATTAATCGCGATTCACACCTCACGGTTCGGTTCACGGTTCAGCATA
>JARFOD010000563.1:0-11871 GCA_031763545.1 Mopalia muscosa | reverse complement strand
ACACACACACCGAACATGACAATGGATATCAATTCAAACGAATTTTGCACAAATTTAGTGTTTTAAGAATATACTATATATAAATTTGTATATATTAAGACTACCTGGCTACCGGTAATATAACCGAAGTACACTTATGATGTAAGGTGTGAAAGACCACATATTTTTCAATTGATTTGTTCGGTTGATTAGTGTTTAGTGCATTGCTAAAGGCTATTTTACATGGTGACGTATTGGTTCAGCATTTTAAGATTACCAGTATTATAAAGCACTTGTCCCAGCCGCATTATTATTCTTCAGTTACTCTTAATCTACATGTTTACATTTCATCTTTAATAAAAATAATTGCAGAGTGGTTCTTCTTTAGTATATTAAATATTTTGCACTTTGTGGATTGACACTATTTCGTCATCAGGTTTTAGGTTATGAATCTTAAAATCATATTTGGAACAATGAAACGAGAATACTCGAATTGGGCGATGTTTACTATGTATATACGGAATGTTAAAATGATTTCGTTGTCAAGTATTCTAGCGTGAGATCCCAATTTAGCAGCCAGAACATTGGAATCTGTGGCTGTGTTTGGACGGTCTGGCCTACACAGCGGAATGCTCTTCTGTAAGCCAAGGCGGGTATCCATAAAAAACACATAATTTCCGATTGAAATTACTTGTAGCTGAATAATACATGAGCTGTTTCCTCGGTAGACTGTTATAAAGAGTAAAACCGGGCTCTAAATGGACACTAGAAGTCTTTGTTCTGATGTCATAGACTTTTTCCAATCTAATCGCCAATGGTTGTCCCTTTGTTTGTTCGGAGATTATTGTACTTTTTGTGTCTGACCCGATTGTGCTGTATATCTTTTAATGGGTTTCATCAAGCAGCAATTGTGAAGATTACAAATGGCTCAAGTCTGTCTTACAACGGTTATCCTCAGCGAAGGAAAGTAAGGTGGATTTACAGCCTATTGAACATACATACACAACCGTAGATGGGGATTTCCGCCAATAAATTTAAAAATAATACAATGTTATTATTACAACAAATGAATAAAGCTTGAGAAGCTGATATACAAACGATGTTATGCATATAAAGTTTTACAAAGGAAATAGTGAAAATAAAGATATTAAGCAAACAATTTGCAAGATAAACATTAATTGATTTCGTACGTTGTTTGTTCCGTTTATACTTCAATGTTCTGCTTCGAAGGATGTGGCTCTGGCAGTACAGGGGGGGTGAGGGGACGAGGTTCCTCCCGGTAGTCCACCGTAATAAGGCATGGACTTTTGTCGAATGGACAATCTTTCGCCATATTAGTGGAAAACGTACGACGTTAAACCACTATCAAAATGCTAAATTCAGTAGAATTATAACCGGAAATACCTTATATGGCTGATTTTCCCTCAAATGGAATCAAAAAGAACGTCTGAAGAACGTTAACACACCCCATTTCCTGGGTTTCTCCCTCCAAATCCACTGTGTTATATCGCGACATTGTTAAAGCCAGACAGGCTGGTAATGCAGACATAAAATGATATTGGTGTTGACAGTGATTTCACCAGTCAGTTTTTTTCAACAAAGATCTGGTTTATCTTTTTTATCCTGAGGCTGCTCAATGTGAAAAAATTAGCAAAGGTACGCACATACACTTTCATTTCAGATGGTAGATAATTACAGACAAGATATAGCTAATTTATTTTTGGGTAGTAAAGTGTTCATATCTTTCCCGACACTTTGGCTAACTTGGATCTTGTTTTCCGATACAGTTTATATTCGGCCCGTGAATGGGAAGCGGCTCGGTTCCATCATTTCTATTCAATATATAATTTATGGCCAAAACTGGAAAACATTACATGGCTAAAGTAGTTCATGATGTTTTTATTTGAGACCTTACAAACGGCAAACAACATGGACAGTTACTATGACTTTAATAACCTAATTAAATCTAGTCAAATCAATTGACCTAAGGGAGAAGGTTTCTATCTGACCTCTCTTGCCTTGCCCTATAACCGTCAATCAAACCATTGACCAGTACTGACCCCTTATTAATGCACGCAATATCCATGTATCGTTAACTGATTGCCCGCGTTAATCATAAACCTATAAATCTATAAACCGTCGGCTGACATTAAGTCACAACTGTCATTCGTGGGTTAAACATTAACGAGTAATCCAATTATTTCTCTGAAAAATGATGGCAATAGTAGATGTATAATTAATTCGTTCTTTGCCTGAATTATCAGATTCCTTTCTTTTTCCAATAACTTTTATGGTTCCATCTTACATAAATATTACCTCAAAGCTTAGGAAATATTAATCATATATCTAAACATCAACTACAAATTGTAAAAAAACATACATATATCTAACTATGATAAACATTACACTTGTTACTCAATTATTTCTCCTGAAACATTATAAAAACAATACCCACAATGCAGGTCTTCGATGTTGCGTCCATTAAGGTTTTGGGCCTCGGCATTTAGCAGATTTACTTGGCCATTTTGCAACCTCACCCCTTGCCATCGGATGCTTTGGCGCGTCATAAGTTTGCTGTTTTGGGCTCTGCACTTTCACACTTTCTTGCTTTCACGCTGCTATGATAACGATGGAAATCACAAGAATATTAGTAGCCGCCATCGGCTTCCATAGTTTCCTAACCTCTCTTTACACTTAGTGAGCCTTTATGCAATGCTTTTCATTTTATTTAATACAGATTGATGAAACCGGAATACCCTGGATAAAATCATGTACCTTTGGAAGTACAAAAAATTAAGAAATTTGTCAAGAAATTTAAACTGAGAGTAAAATTGAAATTAAGTTCTAGTGGATAAAGGTGATAGATACACCAATAAGATAACATACACTGTCATTTTAAAGTATATAGGTCTAACAAAGTTTTAGGCAATATACAACTATTCATATACTTGAACACTGTCACTTAAAGGTTGGTGAAATGAAAGATGAAAGGGTTAAGGAAATACATTAATTAACAATGTGTTTGATCCTGGGTGATAATGTCATAGGGCTTTTCCTGGCTGAAACTGATCGGTCATGATCGCCAACAGAGACCTCTACATTTTATATCGGATTTGATGGATAGCACAACTTAGTCACATCTGGTATAAATATGACATGCAATTACCATGATCTGTTTAATACTACATAGTGCTGTGTGGGCGGTCGTTTGGGTAAAATAAACTACCTCCAAACTGATGAACTAACTTCGAATCAAGGAACTTATTTCGACATAGAAGAATGACTTAGAATTAACAAACTTTCTTTTCAATGAAAAGCTAAATCATCTATCCCAAAGTTCTCCGCCATTTCATCCAGTAATAAATCATTGACACATTTGTCTGGACACAGTCAGCCTATATCGACGGGGATTTAACCAGGCGATAGGAAAGGCAGAAAAGTTGTTGGTTATCTTCAAGGAACACACTCTACACTGTCCCAAGCCTCAATACGGTGAAAACCGGCAGGAAACCTCGTCAAAACCATCCGGGTTAATAAGCACACACCACCCGAGACAGCTGGGAACACCCACCATGTGGTTAAGTGTTGAGAAGGTGGATAGATATATCAGGTTCGAATCATTACATATCGATTGATTAAGATCTTTAAATTCCAGGTGTGTTGCTACACTCTGAATGGTGAGTTAGACGCCTTTGGTCATTTCTCCAGTGTTATACAGGTGTGACAGACTGGGACAATTACTACCTATTAAAACATTTGACAGTTTATGTCAACAAATCTTACTTTACTTTCTCATTACATGTTAAAATATATACATTGAAATGTGTTTAAAAAATTTTACCAAACGAATGACAAAAATATTAGTATAAATCGTAGTATAACTTTTAGTTACTTTCTACTAGTCATGTTGTTTTAACAGTTTGTCGTTAAATAATGCTCAGTTCTATTCTACTGTTACTAGGATGGCGTCTTCCGGTTGTTAACAGTTCACCAAGAATATAATGCTCAGTGCTATTATACTGTTACTAGGAAGGCGTCTTCCGGTTGTAAACAGTTCAACAAGTATAGAATATCATGATGTAACTAAATGCTCTCTCACAATCAAGGTCACGATCGTGGCCCAGTGGTTAGCGTCCTTATATTGATGACGTTATGATGTTCAAGTATCTCTGTTACTGTGGTAGACTAGTGATTCACAGAAGATTATTTCGGCAATCTAGTGGGGTTTTTTTGTTATTAATTTGTCCAAAATTATAAAAAAAACAAAAAAAAAAACAATAAGACACGGACTTGAGAAGAACGCTTTGAAGCTAAAGCCAGAAAATTTCTGCGTTTTCAAAGAAAGTACAAATGAGAGCGATTCTAAATAACTTAGACCTGTGCTATTCTTAGGAAATAATTTTGTCACTGGATGGCTTGTCACGGTTTACTGGGAGATGTTTTTTTCTAATCAAATAAGCACAGCAGATAAATTACGCTCAATGCATAACAGTCAAAGTCATTATTGACTGTGTATCTAAAGAAGCCTTTGGTTTTAGCGCAAACAAGAGTCGAGCTGACAGACTTACTGTCTTCACGGAGAGCTTAACAAGAGGCTAAGCTATCCTCCCGAGAATACAACTGAATTCCATTGTTGTTCACATTCAGTTAGGCATGTACCATTTCGTGACGACTAAACCGCTTGAAGACTGTTGCCTTTATGTTATATAACATTGGAAGTACTTAACGTCAGAATTTTCAAAAGTCGACCAAAGCCGTTAGAATTGAAATTAAGGTCCCGAAATTCATTCTAACGACATTAAGATTAAATACTTGATTCTCAATCTATTTTACCATTAGTTCGATTTCGTGTTTTCATAGATAAATATCATTGTTAAAGGTTTGCGTGATAATACTATGAAGGACCAACTGATTTTGACATATTATTTTGTCAGTTCTTGTCAACATTACATAGGAAGCGAAAATGAAATCTAGCATCTCTAAATAATCCAGGCCCAAACGAACTTGGATTTAAAACAATACACTAGGTTTTTGTTTCAGTACATCCATTTTTATCACAAATATAAAATGCTGATGGGATATAAAATCGGGCTTCCGAATGGCGACAAATTGGGATAGTCTGTCAAGGACCCGGATTACCTGCTGCATTTATAAAAGATTCAATAACACTGTTGATCGATTCTACCATATACAACCAGTCATAAGTGCCAATCACCTTTTATTTGTTTGTCATGCTGTTGCGATGTTAGGGTTTCCTTGGCCGGAGAAATCATTTCGTCTGGCGAGATTGGGTCAGTGGTGACACGAAATCAAGCCGTTTGATGAATTTATACAGCACACCAACATTCATGCTACGTTTTTTTCTTCCTTTCATAACGTCATATATCACACATTTTGACACATTTTGGAAAGTTTATCATTGGCATGGTCTATCAGCGTGATGGACAGCGGCGAGATCAAAGCTGTTTTTCCCATTGTCCAATTCGGCAGACGTGCGCCTTGCAATCGATCAAATATCAAGTAGACAGAATGCTACTTTACCATGAATAAAATGAAAAGTGTGTTGATATATCAATTAAAAATTTCCTTCTCTCATTTTTGAAGGCTCTACTTACTCAGGAAATTATACCCAAAGAAAACGGCCACAAGGACCCCTGTAATGAGTGGCCATCCATTATATCTTATAGTGAAGAGAGTAAACATTTTCGTGGTATTTCAATTAAATAACATCAGTAACAGCGAAACAACCAACATGTCAACTGTTATATACAAATTCGCTGTTGGAAAATTACTGTTCCTCCATAGCTAATAGCATAAATACACTTCCATTATATAGTTCTCGAAGCCAGAGGACCTAATTTATGGGAAATTGATTTGGTTAATAACGAGGAACAATAAAATGGGTTTGCAGAAGAATATATGTCAGTTTACATAAATTCAAGGCATCTTTTAGGAATATACAAATCGATAACCAAACAGGATCAGTCATTAAATGCCATAGTTAGGATGAAATGAGTATTTTATCGGATTTCATGAAGGTAAAGTAATTACGAAAAGATTGATATAAATGTGAGTTAATGTGTGTGAAGGTTTTATCAGACATCACAGGTGAGAAATGCCTTTCTTTCTCCCACAATGCAGCTTGACGGACATATGAATTTGAATGTTATCAGAATTTATTTGTTAGTTATCTTGAGATATTATCTGTTTAGTTGTGTTTTACTTCGTAAGCGTATCACATCAAACCATTCTCTAACATGGTATTGTTTGGATATCCATACTAATGGTCCACCATTGTTATTACCAATTGAGTCCGCTTAAATACATTCAATGGCTCTCTCTATCAGTTAATTGTATTTATAGAAGTTTCCAATGAATCACGTGACCATTGTGTATGCAACCAAGAACCTATATGACCTCTTTCATGTTTGTTCAAAGAATACAAACCAAATGATACCGAGCAATCTGTATGAGTTTTAATTTTTTTAATACCCCTGACTGTCCTTTGAAGGCTAATTCGTCCGGTACTTAGATGAGGACTTGAAAACAATAGCACAATTCGCTTTTCCGTTTAATACTAGTCATCGAATGAACGAATTACCTGGTTTGACAAAGTTTTTATTATTAAATATTAGACCATGTCATTTGCTGGTCAATGCTTTGCAGTTTAAAAGGGCAGCTATTGACGACATTAATGTAGTTTATCTTTCATCCGAAGTAGTAGATACATCGTCTTATTAAAACAAACAAACAAACATAAATCTCTACCCGTATGAATACACTTCTAGAACGTAACTTGAGTAACGTTTCACAATAATATTGAAACTGTTGTGTTAATCTTAAAATCCGCAACATTATAATTACCGAGTCTTTGTATTCTCAGAAGATACACACTCCTGGGGAATGATTTTTAAGCTAGATTATGTAAAGTAGATGGTATCAACTGCTACTCTTGACACAGAAGCAGAGCATCGAATAAAATGAAACATTGACCAGCACAGAGTGACGAAAATGGGAATCAACTGACTAAGATGACTCGCTGTAGACATATTGATGCTTCATCCAGGAGTGCTTTTTTCCGTGAACTGTTTTCTTTCAATTATTTATCAGACCTGCAAACTTCCCGGTAGAGTAAAAAAAAAATTAAAAAAATAAAGTAAATATTGGCCAATTAAGTTGCTCCAAAACGGTCTTCTGTCACATCTTTCCTCTTAATAAAAGGTGTGGAGCGAGAACAACTATTGATTTCTACACCCTCCAGACTGAAGTACGCTTCGGCTTAGATGGCATCAGTTAATATCGACATGACGAATGGGGGGTCTCCCTGTGCCTATGAGACCGGGCCTCACCGTGACAAAATAAACTAATTAGATGTATAATAATTTAAGACAAATTTTGGTTTAATGCTATATTACTGTAGTTGGAGATTATTCACAGTGCAATGGTCTCGAGTTTCTAGAAAAGTTTTACATATTATATTGCTTCATTAGTATGAACAGGAAATCGTTTCAATTCTGAAGCCCAGACTGCATGACATATGTTGATTGCTTACGATGATAGGTGTCACGTAATTAAATCACGACAACTTCCTATCTATATACATGGCGATGGAGGAACAAAAGACAAATCCACTATCGCATGTCTAGAGCTGGGTACGGTGTTTGAGATGTCTCGCCCAGGTTAATAAAACCCACTGGTTAAGGACAGTATACCTGAAGTACATTTATGCTGTCAGATATGAAGGTACAGTGGTTTTTCAATAGATTTGTTTGGTTAATTGGTGTTTAGCTACATGTATTTACTGATGATTATTTCACCCAAAACACGATATACCAGGCCAATTGGCGAAGAAAGCCAACCTAAAGACAGCAAACTAAAGACAAGACGAAGTCAGGACATCACAAACTTATCGGCTTTATGTCGCCCCTGAGCTTTACCATTTCAGGTAAAATATCACATTATCTTTGTAATTACACCAACGTCTTACAAGTTACTGTTTCGGCCTCAAATATTTAGTTCTAGATTTTAAAATCATAGTCGGAAGATTGGAACGAGAAGAGTGGAATGGGTCTAATTTAGTACATTATATATACTTTTCGTAGCACTTTATAAGGATTTCGTTGTAAAATAATTTAGCGTAAGATCTTAAATTAGAGTCCAGAACATTGGAATCTTTATTAAAACCTTCAGCTATGTTTGGACGGTCTGACCTATACAGCGGAATGCTCTTCTGTAAGCCAGGCGATGATCCGTGAAAAACACCTAATTTCCTATTGAAATTACTTGTATCCGAATAATACATGAGCTGTTTCCTCGGTAGACTGCTATAAAGAGTAAGACCGGGCTCTAAATGGACACTAGAAATCTTTGTCCCGACGTCATAGACTTCTTTCAATCTAATCACCAAGGGTTCTCCCTTTGTTTGTTCAGAGATTATTGTACTTTTTGTGTCTGACCTGATTGTTCTGTATATGCCTTAATGGGTTTCATCAAGCAATTGTGAAGTTCACAAATGGCTCAAGTCTGTTTTATAACCGGTTGCATCAACGTAAGACTATTCCGTGGATTTACCTGAACTCAGGAAGCAGTTCCAAGGAGCCTGTAAATTGTAGATACACTACGGGAAGAAGAGTATTTCCGACAAGTAATTCAATATAATACAATAATAGCATTCCTGTAGATCGCGTGGCCCTGTTAGGGAGCGGGTGGGCCATGGCCCCGAAGAAGACTCCCTCGGCTTCCTCCGTCGATCGTAAGAGGCGAGAAAAGAGAATGCTTTCTGTTGCCCTGGTGTTCCCAGAGCTAAAGGCTAACGGGAAGCAGATTTGTTTGTGATGTTCTGTATTTGTGTCTGTCGTCATATAAGTGAAGTACGGTTTACAATAAAGATATATCATAGAAAATGATTTGCAAGATAAACATAAATTGTTTTCGTCCGTTGTGTATTACGTTGTACCATTTATCTTCAGTCTTATATGGAGGACACCTTGGGAATTCTTTCTACATTCTGTCGAATCGATACCGGAAATACTTTATCTGGCTGATTCTTCCTCAAACGGAATGTAAAGAGCTTCTGAGATACATTAACTCACCACGTTTCCTGAGTTTCTTCCTCTTCACCGACTATGTTGTACTGTAACATTTTAAAAGCCAAACAGGTTCTGGAGCTGGCGGATATAATATTGGTGTTTCCAGTGTTTTTACCAGTTAGCCTTTCCAAAAAACGTTTTGTAGGCTTATTTTTTTACCGTCAGTTCCTAGCTCAACGCCACGAAATCAGCAAAGGTACTTAAATTTCATTTCAAATGGTAGATAATAACAGACAAGAGATTGCTAACATCTATTAAGAAGAACTAATTGTTCCAACTGTATGATGTTCGAAATGTTGTTAAAAGCATCATGACACGATGACATATAAGCGGATAAACACATATCAAATACTGTTGGTAGTAAAGGGTCTTAATTATCTTTCCAGACGTTTTTGCTAACTTGGATTTTGTTTTCTGGTACAGTTTATATTAACCCCGTGAATGGGATGCTGTTGGGTTTCTATCGTTTTGTATTCAAAATATGATTTGTAGCTTGAAAGTAAACTGGAAAACGTTACATCGTTAAAGTCAGTCATGATGTATTTATTGCAGGCCTTACAAACGACAAGCAACATGAACAGTTATTATGACTTTAATAACCTAATTAAGTCTGATCAAATCAATTAATCTAAGATGGATATCTATCTGACCTCTCTTGTGATGTCAATCAAATCAATGACCAGGTTTGACCCCTTGTCAATGCACGCAATGCTCATCGTTAACTCTTTTGCCCGTGTTAATCAAAGCTCCTATAAACCGTCGACTGACATCAAATCTGTCACCCGTGGGTTAAACTTTAACCAGTAATCCAATTATTCTAAGTACTCCAGCATTTTTATTGTGAAATAGCTGTATAGGCCATAAGGCGATTTGTTTCGTAAAAAGTATTGCTAGTAACGTACAAGTGTTTTAATGTTAGAATTAATAGAATTGTCGTGTATCATAGATTGATATAGAAGCAAATTGAATCTTCCACACACTTATGAGTAACTATGGGCTTCAATAATCATCAAAAGACAACTGGGATTGCTCTTGTTGAGTCGAAAAGCGTCAATGTTACGCGTAGGCTTTACCTGTTTGCGCGGATTAGAAAGCAAATTCATCTCAACCGGACCGTTGTGTATTGTAGCAGATTTTCCCGTTTTCCAAAAAAATCCATAGCAATGTAGGATATGGTAACCAGAGCATATTTCATCTGATGAAACAACCCTATCAAATTCAATATTTTACTCTGACAATCATTAAATAATTTAAATACATTGACTCGCTCATACCTGTATCCACAGTGACACCGCGTTCACTGTAGTACTATGTTTAACCCGATCTCTCTTTTCACCTTTTTTGCAAAATATGCAAAGAAAAGTTTCATTATTATATTAATCGAGAAATGACATACACATACAAAATGTTTATTTTTACCTGATTGGCATCTTCTTCACCCCTGGTACAAAATGTTGCACACGGTTTTAAATGAAATGAAATAAAACGCAATCTGTTTGTTTGGTAATCTTATTGGGAAAATGAATATGAAAATGAAAATAAAGTAGCCAACAAATCATATCAAATGCTTGTAAATGAGGCAATAGATTTATGGCGGATTTCTGCTAATGTCCCACCAGATCTTACGATTTCACGCTTCAGTAGCGATATGGCGAAAAGCCTGCTTTCTGGATAACCTAATTAAAGCTTGCATTAACAGAGGCGGTTAATCAATCGATCAGGGATAGGGACTACACATTAATGTAGGGTGTACCATCTCTTCCCCTCGCCATCAATCTCACCAGTTACAAGGATCTATCCAGGTACAGCCACCACCATGTACTGATTGACCCTGTTAACCATGGAGGTGCCGGTCCCAAACTGTTAACATTTTGTAGACAACATATTATCAAACTGTCACATGTTGATTTAATACCATAGAAAGGCAAATTATACCGAGGATTGTTCATTTCTGGCTTAAGTGATCGACACTTCATTATTCATTCGACCGTACATTCGTTTATTAATCCATCCATCCATCCATCCATCTATCCACCCATTCATAGACAACTCAACCTTTTACAAAATAGAATGTTACTTAGCTGGAGTCTATATATCTGGCATTCACAACCCCTTTTAGATAGTCACACAACTTTTAAGGCTGAAATCAATTGAAAATGAGTACCTGACACTGTGGATCGTGGGTTCGATTCCCGGACTGGTTTCAACCTGCAACATTTTCTTAACCAAGAAAGTGTTATCTCTAAGTAACGACAACTCTCTTAATACTTATGTTGTGAAAGAGACAAACATTAAACTGTTCAGTCTTGTCTCGTTTCGTTTCACATTCAGTCGATGACAGACGACCGAATTATATTCAAATTGCATAAATTCTTTAAGAGAGAAAAACTGAGTGTAGTTAAGAAATCACGATCTACCAACTCACAAAATGTCCACAGGAATCGAACCTCCGATCCAAAGGTACTGTTGTGGCATTTTTCAACTGAACGCTTCACGCAAATAATATCGCATTTACAACTCGAAATTTGGATGGTTAGTATAGGTACCAAAATCAGTTCGTCCCGCTGGGAATGTCAAGGCGGCCTACTGGTGTAGTAAGTCACAAATCCTCAAGAATTATGGCAAATAACACACCTGTGTGAGATATTTTGCTAAAAGGCGCAATTGGTTTTATTTTCAATTGAAACTCAGCCCTACTAATATTTGCTTGTAACATCCATCTCAAGGGATTTGTTTGTTTGTTTGATTGGTGTTTAACGTCGTACTCAAGGGTATTTCACTTATATGACGACGGATTGTCCAC
>JARFOD010000552.1:0-11872 GCA_031763545.1 Mopalia muscosa | reverse complement strand
CATGACAATGGATTCTCCACTACACTACTTTCCTGGTTAAATAGATTAAACCCATGAGGACACCTTGTAAAAAAAAAAACCCCGCAATTCCTTGAGGCACAATGTGTCTTACTCCTTCAAATACCTGAATATTTGAAAGTCAGACTCAAACCCCTGAACAGTATATTGAAGAAGGCAAACAGGCTAACCACTAAGCCATAGGACAAGGGCATATGTTTTGTTTGTTTGATTGATGTTTAACCACGTACTCAAGGGTATTTCACTTAAATGATGACGGACACTCGTTACCCTTTAGCTCTGTGAACACCAGGGCAACAGAAAGCAACCCCTTTTCTCGCCTCTTACGATTGAACTAGGGCCGAGGGAGTATTCTGCAGGGCCATGGCCCACCCGCTCCCTCACGGGCATATTAAATATGAGTGGAATAACTTGAAGTATAGTTTGAATCTTAAAATAGCATCAGTGTATCGCCATCCTCTGCTAACTTTCTTTCAAGGAATTTCCAAACAAAGCACAGATGGTTGTCATGGTTATTGGGTGATTGAATAAGGTTCAACACCAAGCACAGATGGTAGTTATGGTTATTGAGTGATTGAATAAGGTTCAACACCAAGCACAGATGGTAGTTATGGTTATTGAGTGATTGAATAAGGTTCAACACCATGCACAGATGGTAGTTATAGTTATTGAGTGATTGAATAAGGTTCAACACCATGCTAACAGGTACAACTTATTATTTTATAACAATTATGAAAACAAAAATAAAAACCAGAGCAAACTAAGCTATAAAAAAGACATTTTTGCTCAGTTGGAAAGTCTGGTTTCTGCAGTAAAGCAGCCGTGTAACACACTTAACAGTTGAGAAGAGAATAGAATGATATAAATGCATACCACAGCTGGCAAAACATGGCTGATTTGTCCTGTGATCTCAAATACAATCACAGATGTAGAGATGGTCCGAGTTACACTCCCTGACAATGCGGCAGCTCCTGAAACAGACAAATAGACATGCTCAAGTGTATTTCAACTATATGTTAGTGGTATATTTCAACGTTAGTTGGCAGTAAGGGATATTTTTTGTTAGAGAACCTAAACACCCTCAATAAGTTGTTATATGATTGGTTTCTAGACTGAACAGGAATTGTCCCATCAGGTGCCCCACCCCTGTGATTGCCAGAGCCACATGTGTATCTCACTCATATACTAATGGTCCATAGACGGACTCAATTCCTAAGTAGGATTAGTAAAGGCACAGTAAGCCAGGGTCGTAGTAACCTACTGTCCAGAAAAATCGTCAATCACAAATTACTTACCCACTACAGCATAACCGCCAGGTAAAATTTGATGAATGACACCACTGCTACGAATTCCCATGGGAAACCAAGCCGCCATACTCTCACCAACTAGGCGACCAAAAGCAGCACCTTAAAACAAACCACATTACATTTTAAAAAACGTTTTTTTCTAGCCCAATTATTATTTCTGTATCGAGTATCATAATTATTAGTTTTCATATTGACATAGTTTGAGCACTAAAAGTATGTGACATGGGTATGTTTGGCTTTCCCTCTTGCTCAGAAACTGCAAAAGTTCCCAACACCCCAAAAAAGTTAGATAATTTTAAAGGAAAAAATCTTAGTAACATACATACCAACTGTGAAAACGGGTACAAATATCCCTGCAGGAACTGGTAGTGTATTGGACATAGCTCCCATCCAAAACTGTTTCAAAAATAGAAAATAAAATCTAAATGTAAATCAGATTTTATCAATGCAAATCTAAGACTTTTGATGTCATGCTATACAGATGGAATATATATTTCTACTGTGTTGGTTTTTTGTGTGTGTGGCCTACCTATACCTCATACAATAGCCTGAATTCTTGTCACTGGATTTAAGAAAGATGTTACAAACAAAACCCCAAGTCATAGTTTGTTTGTTTGATTGGGGTGTAACATCTTACTTAAGGTTATTTCACTCAGATGAGAGTGCACCAGCCCAATGGATGTGGAAAACAGTTCACACCACTGGTAACAAACAAAGGCAAGGAAGGACCCAATACCTGGACATCACAAACAGACCGACTTCACGTTGATCCCTAACTCCATCCAGTACTATGGCAACAGAAAGCCGCCTCCCAACTCTCCGCCCAATGAATGGTAAACCAAACCTGCGAACCTGGCCTATCAATTTATACCATGCCAGCATTGACAAAATAACATTCATGAAACACTTTGATCAATTAGTTGCTTTTGTGCTTAATGCCGATAACAGGCACTTAAAAGCTAGTCTAACAACCGTATTTGCTCAGTCCGAAAATTAATGTTCCTACAGAGCTTATATAAGACAGTATGACTGCATTAAGACAATACTACATGTACCTTTGTATTGCCACCAAAATAAAAAAAAAAACGCAGAATTAAGAATTTTTTTTGGCATGATATGAGATTTTATGCATGTAATATTGTATTAAATTTATTTTAATCCTTAGTACCATGTAGCTAAGTATGACAACCAATTATATATTATCAAGGGAAACTTACATTCATAATAATAAAGATCACCAGATTAACATATATATTAGTAGAAGGATGTCGCCAATGGCTAATAATCTCTTCATCTGCTAAATCCTCTGCCTGACCGTTTGTCCAGGTTATATTGCTGAATAGTTCATTGATGGCTTGGCGGTGGGTTAACTGAAAATAATATACATGTTACACAGTTACTCTCCATGTAAGACTGCCCGAAATTGAAGAAAATCCTAGCCAGACCCAACTACCCTGGAAGAAATTTATGCTAAAACATTCCCCTATAGAGCATTTCCTTACTCTTATATGTACTCTAGTGATAAACCATAGATAGAATTTGTATTTCTGTAAGTATTTTAATGGCCTATTGGTATATTCAATAAAAAAATACTCCAGAATACACTGGGCAGGCAGGTCTGCATAGCTCTAAAGGAAGTAATTTAATTGATTGATTGACCAGGATTAAATCCTAATAACAAACCATTGTCCAGCATTATTGTGGATGACCTGCATTATTGTGGACGCACAGCTGGGTACACTCAGAAAACTTTGGAGCCCTTTTCACTGGTGCAATAAACGTTAAATACAGGTATAAAAGCAAGTGGAGAAAATTACAGAAACATAGAAAGTACAGAGTTTTCTGTTTGACCATCAGACTGACCTCTCCCGAGAAGAATTGTCCAAGACCTGGTGGAAATGTTAGAGATGATATCACAAGGGCGACAAACCCAGGGTAAATAAAACGACTGAAACAGAGAGAAAAAAGCAAAGAGAAATTATATGAAATACAGAAATCCTATTCCCATTAACTAAACACCCGCGTAAAGACACCATGGGGTATATGACATAAATTATGACCTAATATCTTCTGTTCATTGGATTGGAGTTAAACACTTGTAACTGCAAGAAATGAAATACTGACTAAATCTGAAAAATTGTGTTTTTTCCCCCGAGTAGAGCGTAATCAAAAAGCACTTACTTTTTTTGTAAAAATGATGACATGCGTTTCCGCCTTCTGGTAAAAATGATAATTTTTTTATGAAGTAGAATAAACAGAGGTCCCGCCAATCCACACACAACACTGAAAAATAAAACAAGTTCAGATAATTATTTTGTTTGTCATACTTAAAGCTATTTCACTCATGACTGTGCACCAGTCCGATGGTTGAAGGGAATCACCTTCGTTGTCACTGTCACAGGGAGAGGCAAGCTAAGACAACAACAGAAGACAATACAAAGACCTCACAAACAGATCAGCTTCATGCTGCCCCTTAGCTCTCGAGAGCACAAGGAAGCTCCCTCCCTACCAGGGGCTGCATAGAAATAAGTACATTTTCATTATGATTTCACTCCTATAACACATATTTACGACTAGGGGCTAACCAAAGGTTTAGCCAGAAATCAGAAGTGTGGTGTCCAAAATGGTCATTTTGCTTCACTTTTAAAGTTATTGGGCGTCCAAATTTAACAGTTTTAGTATCTCATGCATGTTCAAGTTTCTTAAAACTGGTTGTCCGAATGAGGCAATTGTTCAATTCAGGGTGTCCATTTGGACAGGTGGACACCCCTCTGCCTAAGCCCCTGGGGCTAACTGAAGAGGTTGGAAAATCAACTAAGATGTTTAATTGGACAGTAAACAAGTGCTCATTCTCAATAGAGTGGAGGGTTGGGAGGGAGCTTCCTGTAGCCTTTGATCTGTTTGTGATATCTCTTTATTATGTCCTGTCTTGTCTTTGTTTGATACCACTGATATCAGGACTAGGATCCTTCACCCATTAGGCTGGCACAACGTGATGTGAGTGAAATAACCTTAAGCAGGGTGTAAAATTCCATCAAGCAAACAAACAATTTATTTTATCAAATACTAGACTGATACGTAAAAGTTTAGAAAAAATTACACTATTGAGGCACAAAAAAGGAAATGTGTGTGACAAAAAAAAAATATTTTAATACCTTTAATAAGGAAGGAAGGGATGTGGCTTAAGTGTATTTCAATCATTGGACAGCTTGCCAGCCCACTGGATGAAGGACACAGCCATTGATGGCACTCACATAAAAATAAGACAAAATAAAACAAAACGTAAAAAACATCAGAACACAGAGCAGGTTTTGATGCCCCTTAGCACCGAGGTCACAGGAGATTCACTTCTAAAGCCCCTCTTGTATTACAGATATTGTCAGAGGTGTGAAGAGATTCTTACCCAATAGCAGCAAAAGCTAACAATTCTAAAGCATCAAATGGGAAGTCTGTCCTGAGGTTTGTACGAAACAAGGCTGTGATTGTCTCTGTAAACAAGAAACAAAAGTTATTACTATCAATATATTTTACCACAATTACTTTTTCCAATATTAATGAAATAAAGTAAAGTTTTACTGGATTCCTTCCTACAGTAATACATCAAAGGCCCAATGTCTATTTATTTTTGCAAATTGTATTATTTACTTACAGTTAGTTACTTTACATTCTCAATATATTTTACGACAATTATTTTGATAATATTTAACAAATGAAGTTGTATGGCTTTGCACAATTTGTGGCATTTCTGTCTTTATATTAATAAATTTAATGCCTAATTTTCTTCCTTTTTTTCAAACTGTATTATTTACTTCAATACATGTAGCTACGTCACATTTTCGTTGTAGATGTTAAATATGCTGGAATCAAGTCAGTTAGTGGATCAAAATTAACTTGAAACACTCAGATGACAAAAATAGCGAAAACTCTTTGCTGAAAAAGAGTTTTGTTTGTCTTCTTCAAGGATGGTTGATTGATTGTTTGATAGGTGTTTTAAAATTGTCCAATTTATAGATACCTGTCATTAATATACATTTCGGGATAAACATTATTTTCATATACCTTCATCTTTGAACCAAAACGCCAATAACCTAAAAACTAAAGCACCACAGACAGCGGCGAAAAACCCGCGCCAATAATTGCGCACTGCAAAATATGTGGCTGTGACCTCTATACTGAACAAAACACCTGAAAATGAAAAGATGGGGTTAGAACTATAGCCAAAACATAAATGTTTCCTAATACAGCATAAAGTTCAGCATTTTTTACATGAACATACATGTAAATTAACAAAATGGTTTGTGGTGCAGCATTTTTCTTGAACAAATACTTTATGAACTGTTTGTGATTAAATTTTGTCCAAATATTCACAAGCAAAATCTCTGATAAACAATTACAATTGGTCTAATTTACGCATTTTGTTTGGTGCTAAGCTTGACTAATTCACACTGTTCCTGGATTAAATACAGGGGAAAATCACCCTAGCAATTGCTAACTCACTCATATACCTGATGGATGACAGATGGACCTAAACCCTGTTAACGGTACATTGAAGTACGATTAGTAACCAATAACCCATGGTCTTTGGCCCTGTATATTTGTTGAAGTTAAACTTATCTCTCACACATGTTTATTTTCTCACTTACCTCCAATAGGAGCAGCAAATGTACACGCTACTCCGACAGCACAAGCAGCTGCCAACATCTCTGACTTCCGCGATTCATTCTAAAAAAAGAAATGAAGAAACACATTCTATAATGGGGTAACTTAAATAGGAATATTGCATGGTACTCATGGTACCCAAGCAGTACAAGTTTGACTAGGTGATACAGTACTGTAATTATAAACTTTAGAAATTCATTGTTTACAGCACAAGATAAAGTGCTCAAAGAAACAAAATAGGTTATATATACCGAGTAAGGCAGTGATAGGCTTCTTTCCTGAATGCTACAAAAGTGAGAAAGATTGTCTTTAAGTTTTAAATTCAGCTTTACAGCTTTTTCAAGGTTGGCTGAGGGTGCCACACTTCAACATCATTGTCAATGAACAAAGACAAGAGAGGAAAATCAAAGGATGCAATATAAAAATCTCACAAACAGATATGCTAGCTGTTGCCCCTCAGCTCTGAGAGCAGCAGTTCTACAGGAAGCTCTATCCCAATTCCTGCCACTTGACTATAGAATCTCTGAGATTGTTTAAACCAATCTCCAGTTTACATTGATTGATTGATTGATTGATTGATTGATTGATTGATTGATTGGTGTTTAACGCCATGCTTAAAGGTATTTCACTTTATGTATGATGGCAGTATATTCCAACAATAATTGACACTAGCACAACCAAGATGTGAAGCATTTCCATAATGTTGGAAAGTTAATTTTCCTCCAGTGCAAAGTAAAGACAGCACTGCTATTCTTCAAATAAACTACCATTAGCCATAGGGCGAGCAATGTTACATGACAGACACAAAGTGATTAATGACATTTGAATTTAAAGACAAAGATATAGGACACTTTGTTCTTAAATCGACTGGTTTGCTGAAAACTGTCATTTCTGATTAAAGCTTTGCTAAACAGAAGTGAAACAGAGTTGGTCTTACCTCAAATATTCCTCTGAATGAAGTAACAAACTTACTGAGCAGAGTGGCTACAATACTGGCTACGTGAACAAATGGACCCTACAGAACACAAGAGACAGTTTCACTTAATGGCAGGGTGTGGAATAAGGTTAAATATTATGATTGCTTGTTTTAAAATTAGGCTGTTAATATGATGCTGCATCATGTGTATTGTCACTTTATACAAAGGAGTCACTCTGTTCCGATCGGTTTTTAGATTTGGATCCGCAATCCCTTTACACCTGTCGCTATTTCCATTCCTGGAGTGGTACATGTATGTTGTCCCTCATTACAAGTAAGATTGCACAAAACAGGGTACAATTGGTTTGTTTTGTTTGTTTGGTTGGGGTTTAACATCGTACTCAAGGGTATTTCACTTATATGATGACGTGCCAGCCCAATGGATGAGGGAAACCACACTCGGCACCACTGGCAACAAACAAAGACAGGATGGGACAAATACAAGACGACAACAACAGGACACAATACAGACACCACAAACAGATCGGCTTCCTGTTCCCTTTAGCTCTGAGAGCACCAGGGGAACATGAAGCTCCCTCCAACCGCCCGCGGGTACAATTGGATACAGTATTTAAATCAACATTTGTTTATTTGCTTGACTAGGGTTTAACATCATTCTCAAGGGTGTTCCTTGCATGTCAATAGATAATAATAATGTTCCAGATCATAGCAACAATTTTTATTTATTTATCAAAAAGATGCCCAGCTAGTACAGATCTAATAAAATCAAGATTCAAGAGAATCGACATACATGTAAGGTTGTATAAAGCGTTTTGTGTCTGATGACCATCAATCCTCTATTCCCCTTCAATCAATGTGTACAATGCATTTCTTACACATCACTCACCATGGCTGACATGACCAGTTCAAAACCTGACAAGTGACATTAATTGATCTGGTCGGAACCAAAAAAACCCAGCTAGCTTGAATAAATGAATATAAATTGTTTGTTTGTTTGATTGGGGTTTTACATTGTACTAAAGAAGGAAACCACCCTCGATGCCACTGGCAACATACAAAGACGAGACAGGACAAATACACGACGCAATACAGACACCACAAACAGATCTGAGAGCACCAGGGCAAGCTCCCTCCAACCATCCGTAAAATGACAATAGAATTTACCAGCAGTTTTAAGTGCATTTTAGATTACAAAAATACTGCACATATAAGAAAGAATGCTTGAATAGCTCCACATACAAACTTGTATTCTTTGAATGTAAATCACAAGAAAGTTGACAAGGATTGAACAGATTTAAAGACTGACCTCTTTTCCTATAGGTAATGTGCTGCCTAATGATGAACAGAGGCCAATGATTTTAGCAACAAGTGTGCGGAATGTTAAATACTCTTTTAAAACAACTCCTCTCAGAATGGTTTTCATTTCTGGTATACCTGAACCTGAAACCAAAATAATAGATTGATTCACAGGTATGTTTGTAAGCTCAGCATTATGACAATATCTAGTTTAAATTTTGATTCTGATTTGTTTTTTTTTGTTTTTTTGACAATTAAATACCTGTTTCTTTCAAGGCAAATTTATCTCAGGAATATCTTAAAGTACTCATTTTAATGGCATAATTAATATGACTTTCGGGAATTCAAATATTTATATCACTTCAATGACTTGAGTTTTAAAATTATTGGTCACTTGTGATGATACAAATTTAAATTTTTATCACATACATTGCAAACTAAATTATCTTCAATCTTCAACATACGTGTAGTATTCGGAAATATATATAGTTTTGAATAACAGCTAAAATGTCAGTTATCATTGTGAGACTGCTATTGTACAAAACCAATATAGTAACTGGAAGTATGCAACCGGACATTACTGATCATCCATGGAAGTGATGCATTGTTTGTTTGTTTTATTTACGTTTAACGATAACTCAAGGGTATTCCACTTTATATATGAAAACAGATTTTCCACTTCAGACTGTTCCTTGCTTTAATATGGTGGAAAACCTGACAGAAAATCTTTGACCTGTCACTTGGTTTTAAAAAACTGGCAGATCATGAATCATGGTATTCATTTGTTATGCATACACAACCAGAAAAAAACATTATCAACTGGAAACGTTATAATCAGCTGTGTATACATGCAGCATTAAACAATATTACCCATGATTCTTCAGTCGCCATGCTATTTCCAAACTTTATTCGCTGTATGCTAAAGGGTTCAGCCGTTAAAATGTGAAGAGAAAGGAAACACCATGCCACTGACGTAGGGTAATGGGAGGTTGCATTCTCCTACAGCTAATGGGCTTCCATACAAACCTATAGCTTGGGGGGAAACTATATGTGTAAATCCTGTAGCAAACAAAATGAACACTATTGAATAGGACACCCAGGCTACAAACTGTAATGGCAGTGAAAATGACAACTCCTTGTACAGCCAGATTTTAGCTGAAAAGCAATAAAATAAATCATAGATTGATTGGTGATTTATTTCTTTGTAAATTTCGGGTTTACATCAACATCAGATCACAGATTGTTAGTTTTTTCATCTCAATCTTCACAAATAGGGAAGAAACCTTGTAAAAAATCCACCCAGGGACTGATAAAGTTGTTTTGAGAGATCTAATACACTCAATTTTAGCTTAAATTATATATATATATTCAATATTTCCCTTTTCAACCATGAATATTCACTAATTTATCAAATATAAATTTCACTTATACGACAGTCGGGTGTATTCCAACGATAATAGACACTAGCACATCAAAGATGTTAAGCATTTCCATAATGTTGGAAAGTTATTTTCCTCTAGTGCTATGTAAAGGCAGCTTTGCTTCTCTTCAAACAAACTGCCCTTTATAGTCAGAGGGCCGGTGGGGTACATCAAAAGAGGATAGGAAGTCCAATACACTTAGCCCTGGGCTGTGGTGTTTATTACATTGTGTCTGCACTTACATTACTTTGGTGCCTTCTTACAGTAATTGCCCTATTAAAAGCAGGACTTTTAAAATTGTGAAATGTATTGAGCACTACATGTTTATAAAATATATTTTTCTCAATTCCTCACTTAAGGCAGCATAGCTAGCTTGTATGTTAGACATGCAAATAAACAGCCAATAGCCAGAGGGTATTACAGAAAGACAAGAAACAATAAATCGGAAAATAACATTATATTTGACAGTAATTGATACTAGCACAACCACAAAATATAAAGTGTTTTGTTCTAAACTAACCCTATTTAGCCAGATGACATGAAATAATTAATGAACAGAAAATTACAAAGTAAAGTGTGAAATCTAATAATCATCTCTTAAAAACAAAACAAAAGTCAAAAAAGTTATTTGAATTGGCATAGCAGCGAAAGACAGTTTTGGTGAAAATACATATTTGTGATGTTATTAAAACAGATGTTACATATTTTATATTCATAAACATTATCGTTCATTTGAAATTATCTCTTAATGATGGCATATATACATGTATGTTGCAATATTCGGTTAAAACGGAAGTTACATTTTTTATACTCATAACATTGTTGAAATTATCTCTTGATGGCGGCATATGTTGCAATATTTGACTAAACGGATGTTACATTTTTTTAAATACATATACGCATAACCATTACATCAAAATATTCTCCAATGTTCCTAAAAAAGGCCTACACTTGATATTAATCAATAAATATTTCTTCTCAAGACTAAATGATTCACCCATGATCAAATATAAAGTATATAAAATATCAACAGATATTGATTTCTAAAATTCTCATCTATGTTCGGTACAAACAACTTCATGCTTATGTCAAAACATAGATCAGTCAATCGTATTTCATACAACCAATGTGTATTCAACATATGATTTATAGACATCAAACGGAGTATTTTAACAGATGTAGTTGCCAGTTTGAGTGCATGTCTAAAGCTTTTTATTTAACATAACAAAAAACACCTGTGTATTAATTTTCTTGTTTGTCTAGTGATTATGTATACCAATTACTAAACTACATTTGTTTTCTTTCTATACAATACAAAAATGTATTACGGTGTTGTTCATTTGTAATTATATCTTGCTGATAGCATAAGTTTTGCAATATATACTTAAAAAGGAGTTTACATTTTTATTGAATCTCACTAGATAGGATGGAATAAATGTTACCAGGAATCATATCTATGAGGTGTGCGGACTAAGGCAATATCACTACCAAGGAAGCTAAAGTACCTAGATTCTAATCTCAAAACTTTTTTTGACCATTTTCTCGAGCAAATTGAGATGTTTTCCATGTACCTACCTTCCTGGCATTTCTCTATAAGGTAATCCATACCGAAACTGAGCAGGGCCATAATGATTCCTAAGATTGCCAGAAATATCCAATCTTCTCCCAATCGAAAAAATAATACATCTCTGAGGGCAGCGCAGTGAGCTAAAACAAAATCAAATATACCAAGTTAAGTTACTGGTAAAGACCAGACATCACAAGATGCAAATCCAGGATTGGTTTGGTAATTTAGGTTGGTTTGGTAATTTAGGTTGGTTTGGTAATTTAGGTTGGTTTGGTAATTAAGGTTTATTTTTAGTGGTGCAACCCTACCCTAAATCACCTCAAATTCCTCCATAAAATTTCTCTTGTGGAAGTTGTTTTAAAGACTTGGAAATTGTGTCTGAGATGCAGAAGAAGAATTTTTCAGTTAGAAAGCAAAAACATTTGTCAGAAAACATAAATTTGTACAATACATGCTGTAGTATTGTCACAACAAGCAAAAAGGTAGGATTTGTCATGGATCAAATTTGAGGAGATTTAATATGGGGCAAACATGTACAAAGCTCAGCCATCCTCTGACAAAAACGACAAACCAAACTGAAACAAAGTTTCGAGGATATGGCCCAACCCTACCCCGCCACTGTCACACAAACAAAAACTGTATAGCATCATGTCAGCTCAATGGGTAG
>JARFOD010000541.1:0-11872 GCA_031763545.1 Mopalia muscosa | reverse complement strand
ATATTACTTCTGTTTTCAACTGGGATTCTTGTTTTCTCACTTATAAAGCATTGTAATTTAGTGGTGGTGTATAATATGTTAAATTCAATAGGCTGTTTGATCTGTTTCCTGAGTTTCTGAATGGTAGAATTGACTATGTCTCTCCCCCCTTTTCCCTATATATGGTAAATTTACAAAGATTTTAGGAGTTTCACTGTCCTTGTTAGTATATCCTAATCAAACTAAGTTTCCTATTTAGTTTCTGAAATGGGCTTTTTTCAACTTAGTTTGAATTTAAATGATGTATAAAGTCTGTACTTTTGTTGGTTTTTAGTAAAATTTAGATTTGAAGTGGTTTAATTGGATATGGTGCATGATTTATAATAGTTGAAATAAACTGTTTCATAATTGTTTAATAAGAAACTTTAGCCCTAAATATGTTAAAGCTGTGGGTTTTTGCTGCTCAAGCCTACGTGTTTTGGGCCAAACACAGCAAAAGAAAATGTTTCCTTGATCTGTTGTCTAGATTGCTAGATTAACCTTTTGTACATTTAAAACTTATATATTAGGAAAATATGTTTGTCAATGCGACAATATTTGTACTTTTAACGCAAACACGAACTTCACTAACCGGATAGCTAGTCCACCATCTACAGAAATTGTCCATCGAAGGCTGTGTTTTCGGAGAGGAACAGAAACCATCACAGATCCAAATGGAGTGTGTAAGGTGGCAGGTCTATCTACAGAAGTTACTCGACCTAAAAAGTAAATTTAATATAAAGCTAGTGCTTTCAAAAACATGGGAAAGTCATTTAAATAAATCTATCGTATCAGTGCAAACATTCCATACAATAGTTTGAACCCAAAATTAAAAGGAACATCCACAAAAGTGATTAAACCTGACAATTGTATTTTGAAGACTGGTGATCTGGCAAAACACATAAAAATTAGTTGGTGATCATATATTCAATTTTATATTCATATTAAATATAAGCATTTTAACACAAACATCAACTCTCAATCCCAGATGTCGGTCTTTAAGGGGACAAATCAGTTACCTCGGAGGCAGTATAGAGACACATTATCCACCTGTAGTTGTTTTTCTATACAGTCGGTGAGGTCTTCTGCCGCCAGAGTCCATGCTGTACAATTACCCGAGTCGTTCACCTAAAGATATATATATAATAATCAGTATAAAAATACAAAGGGCACTGATGACCTTTTTTACATTCGACAAACGGTCAAACTGAATAATGTAAAGAATGTTTCGTTGAGGTCACATGATTTTATTTACTGTTTTGGAGAGACGTCTGTTATTGACATATCCGAGAATAAGAGGCCAAAGTGAACAATGTAAAAACGTTTCGTTGAGGGCACTTTATCTTATTTATTGTTATGACAGACGTCTGTAATTGACATATCTGAGAATAAGAGGGCAAACTGAAAAATACAAAGAATGTTTTGTTGAGGACACTTGTCGTATTTACTGTTATGGAGAGACGCCTGTTATTGAGATATGTAAGAATAAGAGGTTAAACTGAGCAATGTCAAGAATGTTTCGTTAAAGACATTTGATCTTTTTTACTGTTATGGAAAGACGTCTGTTATTGAGATATCAGAGCATAAGAGGTCAAACTGAACAATGTAAAGAATGTTTCGTTGAGGACACTTTATCTTATTCAGTATTATGACGACTGACGAGACGTCTGTTATTCAGATATCAGAGAATAAGAGGTCAAACTGAACAATGTAAAGAATGTTTCGTAGAGGACACTTTATCTTATTCAGTATTATGACGACTGACGAGACGTCTGTTATTCAGATATCAGAGAACAAGAGGTCAAACTGAACAATGTAAAGAATATTTCGTTGAGGACACTTAGTCTTATTTACTGTTACGCAGAGACGTAAATTGTAGAGATAACATAGTATAACACGTCAAATTAATCAGAGAAAACAAGTTATAAATGTGAGGTAAACATAAACCCAAAATAAGTGTAATTGCTAAGTATGGAAGAGGGTGAATAAGGTGAGCCCTTATTTGACCTAAATACATGCTAATCGCGCCTTGTTTGACTTTAATAAGATATGTTCGCGTTACTTAAATCATTGGGGAGACGGCCAAAATATACTCTCCCCAAAACAAAACGCAACATTACAAACAAAATCTAAAACATCAATTCTATTGACTAATTTTTGTCCGAAAAATGTGTAATTTGTCCGAAAATTAGCTATCATCGATAAATTTGTATGTATGGTACGTACTACTAATAGACAGATCTACACAGTAATTAATGAAGATGGGTCAAATCACATAGCCTCGTCAGATCTATGTTAAGCCGCAGATCACAGCTACCAGTGGCGGATTTATGATTTTATAAAAGGGAGGGGGAGGTTGACTATAGTAGCTTACTGGGCGCCTGTCTGTTTGCACCACAATGACGAGTTTGTAATATTGCTTTGCCAAACGTTTTTACAGAATGGGATATCTTGTAACGTATACTCCAAAACTATGGCACACGACTCTAATTTTTGTGCAGGATGCTGGGGTTTTCTTTTCTTTCTTTTTTCATCTTTTTTAATTCGGAATGGGCGTAGTTCAGTAGGACGGTCATGTCTCTCAATCGGCCAATCAGATTTCAATCAATTTCATTCAAATCCGTTAAACCACAGTTCAGGAAGATGTTACTGTGCCCAAAGTCACCAAATAGAATTCAGGAAGACATCCAGGTCACTCTTATGAAACAGTTTCTTTACACGTTTTTCATTTGGTCGTTATTTCTGACCTCTGTGTGGGTGACGGCCATTTAAAAATCCTAACATTGCGTTATTTTAAAGCTGTTCATATTTAAACTATTTACCTTTAAACGGTCTCAAAAATTACCTTAATATACATTAGAACAAGAGTAAGAGAAGCAATCTAAGATAAGTCATGGCTTTTTTTTGTTTTTCTTCCCCATTAATAGGCCCTACGCCTGGAAGTTTATTAAAACATCCAAATTGAAGTTCTGACAAACAAGACATTGCTGGAATGACACGAAGTATTTTCACATAAAGTGCTAAGCGCGCAATAAATTTTATCAAGTCATTCTGGTGTAAACACGAAGCGATTCCAGCACCGGTCCTGCCTGTACTTTTCCTTATCATCATTAGATTTTTAGCACATTTCATGATCTACGAAAAGTAAATCCTTATCTCCACGCTTATGATCAGACATTCCATTCACGGGATTAGAGTTCAAAATACATAATTGTTGCTGGTTTATATACAATCAGGTTGGAGAACAGAAAAAATAAACAATAATCATTCTACCTATTGACGTTTGTATCCGATAATTTGCCGGATAAATATGTTAATTTTCCGAGATTTGCTGAAAAAAATTGTGAAGGGGCCTACGCCAATAATCACATTCCGGTCATATTACGTCATCACATAATTACTGTTAAAACACATAATAGTTGATGGTTTAAATATAATCAGGTTGGAGAAAAGAAAAAAATAAACAATAACAGTTCTACATATGGGCGTTTGTGCTTGATATTTTGCCGAAAAATATCTTAATTTGCCCGAAATTTGCCCGAAAAAGTCCCCCCATGCACCCCGTCCCCTACGTCTATGGTCATTGGTCGTCTCCTGGCCGATGCCTGGCAGAATGCAATATCTCAACTTTATCATGTCCACTGGAGCACCCTTTCCAGCAGTCTGGTTCATCAGCTGACCATCTGAGAAACAGGACCATTAAAGCAACAGAAACCGCATCAAATTTCCCAGGAGAATATCGGCACAGACTGTCAGAAACCGTCTCCGTCATCACGACTTACGCCTCAGACGTCCTTTCTTTGGCGTAGTACTGAGACAACAGCATCGACCTGCAAGGAAGGGTCTGATGGTGTAACAGATTAAGGGACTGGAACCTGCGAAACTGGAGGCGAGTCTGGTTTAGCGATGAATCCATATTTAAGCTGCAGGGAAGAAATGGTCGTATACGTGTCTGCGGACGTCGGAATGGGAGGTTCGCAAGGTACTGCGTCCTTGAGATCGACAATTTCATCGGAGGAAGTGTGATGATGTGGTCCATAGAGAAGTTTTCAGCAAGACAACCCTCGGCCACACACAGCTCATGCTACTGTTGAGTTTCGAAATAACCAGAAACGAAACAGTGTTGCCCTGGCCATCCACATCACCACATTTAAACCCAATAGAACATTTGTGGTGTCGCAGGGTACTAAGGGACGGAATGACGATGAAATCCAAATTTGTGTGAATGATGTGGTTTAATCAGCTTAACAGATGTGTCAGACATTGAACACATAAACAAAACTAAAAGAGAAAAGAAAAAACCCTGAGCACAAGATCCATCCTAGCTTCAACCCATGCAGCAGGACCAAAAGTACAGAGTAGGGCAAAACACATACCCTTGATAGCTCACACTTCATGACTACAGCGACAATGTAGTATTACCAACCAAACGAGTTTTCGATTACCCCCAAAACATCGTGCAATGATGCCACAAAAACCACATTCCCACAAAAGTGGTACCAAACAGGGAACCGAACTCAAAACGTAGACCACATTGTACTCTTTACAAAACGTTTCTTCTTCGATATTTTCCTCCGCGCACATCACATCACTCAGCTGTCTGAATGATGCAATACACAAATATTTCCAACAGAAATGTCACGTAGCTATCCCTGTCCAGTTCAAATAATTTTATTAAAGATATATTTGGAAACAAGACAACGTCTTCGACAACTTTTGCAACTATGAGTAAGATCGAAATAATAAAATAAAAATTCTATCAGAATATTTGTTTCTTCGAAATATACAAGCCTTCAATGGTCAAAGGGACACAACTCTCCCAAGAATATTAAACGATAAAGAAAATATTCTGTCCCTGACAGTGGGATGATTTTGATGGGCGCGGGCACAGTTGATATCCAGAGCCATGAAATCTACAAGAACTGCAGCAGGCTTTTGAGCAAGAATGGAGGAGAATTCCGCAAAACAGTATTCGTCGATTGATCATGCCTATGCCGAGACAGTTCCGTTCTGTGTTACAGGTTTATGGTGGGTACAACATATATTGACTCTGCATTGACGCCATCTGAGTGCTATGGACATTAATGTGATAAATAAGGTCATTTTAAAGGACTTTTTCGACTTTCAAAGTGATAAAAATCGTACATATGACAAAGAAGATTTTAAATTTGATTAAATACTGCCTGGATGCCATGAATTGATTGACGAATTTATATCTTGCGAATTTCATAGAGCAGGAAAACACAGTAAGTAGGCTATTGTTTTGTTCCCCTATCAGTTCAAAAAAGGTACAGCGTTGATAATCTGCTAAAGCGAAGATGTTAATCTCAGCGCTACAATGAGTTCTGTATTTTTGAGCTCATTTTCGAAGAAGTTTTCAATCAAGGTATCAACGCTTTAGTTTGGGATTTCATATAGCGTTTTAGATAGACTGTAGTATGAAAGAGCTTGATTGAGCTAAATCACTTTAGATACCAATTTGTGCTGGTCATTTTATACTGAGATTCAAAAACCGTTTATTATTTCAAAAACAGAAGATGGACACAACAAGGGGAGATAATAGCATGTTGCGTATTCGTCTTACAGTGAATTAATACATGACATTTATTTCAGTTGAAGTTAGTGTATACGTGTGCTGTTTGTTTGGTTGGGATGTTATGCAGTACTTAAAGTTATATTTCATATGTTTGGAAGTGCGCATGCAAAAATGTAAGCCTATATTGAAAATTACTCAGTTTAAGGCCATCCACATTTTGCCAACCTTTTATTTGACACATTTTGGTGCAAAGTGTTTATTTAGAGAGAACACAGAAAATAATTAATATCAGTGAATTGTAAAAAATTTACATTCAGCCTACCTTGACAAATTTGCCATCGATTTCATACATGAGGTGAGAATAATTTCTGGTACAAACATCTTCAGGGTTATCCGTCATGCCTTTGGCGTTCCAAGGTTTCACACAGTGACCGTGTAAAGTTTGCCAGCCTTCTCCGTGGTATTCACAGATACCTTAGAAACAGCCGAATACATTAAGATATACAAATTAGCTACACGTTATAGAAACGCAAACAAAGCAAATGCCACCAATTCGGACAAGAAACATGAAGTTTGCCTTAAAATGGTTCACGAGAAGGGATTCGGAAACCAAGAGGGTGACTGAAACCGAAACGGATTGGAGCCATTGTGACTGGCGCCCCACGAACGTCAAGAGGAAAAATATTTTCAAATCAAATACTAGTAAAAGGCACAACACGGTTGATGGCGAATGTGTATTTCAAGTTTGATAAAGATTGACCTTATGGCTTTTGAATTTTTTTTCTCTGGGAACGAAATCCTGCATTGGAAACGGATGGAGCGTCCCGTATGGACAAAGGCCCTATAACTTAAAATTTATTCTTGTTCTATTTTGCCGTTTAAAATCGGTACTTGTTCGAACTAATATTTGAAGCCAGGGAATAATGCAACTCACAATATTTTCTAAAGTTTTATTTGTTAATGAGCACTGTTGCCAATTCTGCATTTGTTAACGACACAATATGAGTGGAGCATGCGATGAATATAGCCATACTTTGTTAAAAACCTGTCTATATCTTAAATATTAAAAAACCAAACTTATCTTGGTAATGTTGCATTTGTTTACCTTTACATGTATTATCCTGTGGATCCTCGTAGAACCCTTCATGACATACACATTGGTAAGACCCCTTATCGTTTCGACAGCGATCTGTACATAGGTTTTCGTGTACCACACATTCGTCTATATCTAAACCAAAATATCCACTCGTTATACAAGTGTAGTCAATTGTATTTATATTTATTAATAATTAAGGAAAGGAAAGCAACCATAAAAAGGGATTATGTTTTCAACACTGCGTTTACAACTAATCCTGCTGTTTTTATGACTATTAGCAAAACGAAATTCCAGAAAATGCAAATATGGAAGAAATTACACTGTGTATAATATTTACCTTATTCCGAAATTAACGGTTGGGATTTCAGAGGGTAACCAGACAGTGTCGAAGTAACGATAGAAAGGTATGTTTTCATTTTCCAAAAAATCCCTGAAGATGTCCGCAACACATTTACAATACAAAATGCCGGAAAAATATATTTGTTTAAAACTCTTAGAAGGGGATTGCCTTTAAGCTTCTCAAACGAAGTGAAGGAAAGTTGTTCTTGTCGTGAAAACCACGATTTTATTATAGTACTTCACTTTAAACGACACGAATTCCCTTTATCCCAAATATGAATTGACTTAAATGATACTTTAAATATTATGACGACATGAACATTTATTGTGCCAAAATCCCTACAAACGTGACTGTTAATCGACTTCAAGTTCTCTTTCAAGCGTTATTTCTCAGCAGAACAGATGCATGTATAGCCGGATATGAAGTGTCCTTACTCTACATCAATGTGAATTTATAAGCAACTTTTCGTCGACTACTACTTTAAAGTGAAATACTTCCACAAAGTTTGAGCGTACTATTGTTTCTTCATTTCTTTTATGACAAAACACTGCTACGTTGCGTACATAAACTGTCTATGCTTGGAATTCTGTTTCTTCATCATCTCAACTATACTTGGACACAGCTACATTGAATTCATAAATGAACTCGTCGTGGAATTATGACACTTCCTATGAATTATACAATATTTTTTCTATACTTTACTGAATAATGGCAACTCCTTTTTTGATGACCTTTTATACAATCAATAAAGACCAGTAATTATCTAAATATTCTGTGTTGCTTTGGCGACAATTCTGGAGAGTGGGGGAATTTTCGCGCTTCCGGATAAGTTTGTATGTCATTAATGTCATTCGTATCGAAGGCCCACCTTTAAAGTTAATATTTTTTGTGTAGCTCACTTGTTCACTAGTTGGAGTGATCAATATCCACTATTTATGGTAAGGTTTTATGTTGCACCGGCAGCGTGGGCGGGGAGCATGTGACTGAAACACACCGGGCACAGGCGTTGGCGCCGGCGGGCTGCGTTCTGCGGTGTCAGGACGCCGTCACGACGGCGTTTTGCCGAATTCTGCGGCGTCACTGCGGCATTCTTCAGCGTCAGGACGTCGTCTCGATCAACGGAACACCATCCATTTGTCTTTTTCCATGTCATGTGGGAATAAAATTACAGTGCAACATGGTATGAGATGTACTCGATTTCTCTGTCATGACCCACATAACTTCCATCAAGCCCGCCGTAAAACCCGTCGATACACAGCTTTGTGTCGGGTTCGTGACGCCGCACAACCCTACAGTGACAACGCACGACGCCGCAGAAAACCTCCCTAACGCCGCAGCACGCCATCGTGACGCTGCAGAACGCCGCAGTGGCATGATGGCACATGCGCATGTGCCACTGACGCCACCGACGCCGCTGTCGGTTGCAGCGTGTTCACATGCTACTCCCCGTTCACGCGTAAAGCAGCACAGAAAGACACCCACATCACCTTATGACAGCCCTAGAGTCAACCCTTCCTAAGGCAGTCGTGTGTTGTTACCCATTCGCTTCTTACTACATGATAAGTAGCGATGTTCACAGCGTGTTCACTTTCATTTTGTTTATGTCCTGTTACAGCAACCCGTATGTTCACAGCCTGTTCAAAGCGCCATCTATTTCATATTTAGTACTAAATAACGTGCACGACACGCTTGTCATGCACTCCGGTGACCCCTCACGACGCCATCATGCTTAACCGGCGACGGCACATCGAGGGTGCTGCTCTCGTCCGCTCCTTACTACTAAATAACGTATAGCACTTACTCATAATGCACTTAGGAGCCATAACCCGCTCTTTAGTACATAATAACGTACGGTTCTTCTTTGTATGCAATAGTTCACGGTATTGTCCCAGTATATTTTCCCATCAGAAAGGAATATCTTCCTGGTATTCAAAGTCAGGTTTTAACATGATAATAAAGAACAATGTACGTCAAACATAACTTTAACATACCTGTTTGACAGATAGGTGTCCATAAACCTGGGGCGTCAGAATCCTTTTGAAATGTTTTAAAGTCTTCGCCAAAACTTAAATAAACTAGTTCATCTGAATCACTGTTAAAAATAAAACGTAGACGAATGACATTTACCAACTAGAAATGCGGATTGTCTATTTGGTAAAGACTTAACTCAATGTTGTAGCCCTGCATTTCAATTAAACCTCCTTAGTATAACGATAAACTGGTCGAACAAATGCCGTTTACAGATTTTAAGAATAAATAGATATAGCTAACATGAAACTCGCACGAACTATGCATGGTGTACAAGGCCCGTTTAAAAATAAACAGCACTTTTGCTCATGCGCCAAACAAACAGAAGTTAAAGAAATATAAATAAGTCGTTCGTAAAATGATATATCTACATAATAATCAATTATAAAATATATTATACCAATATTTGCAGACATACAATTTAAATAAAGTAAACATGATATAGCTAAATATTTCTGACTTGAGATTTAAATGACAGATCTAAAGAGGGGTCAGGAATTTAAATTTGTTTGTAAATATGACATTATAAAACACAATTTTCTACCCCCAAATTGTGCTACACAGCATAGGTTCAAACATTCTTGATGATGACAGAGAGTTCAAAAGAGTTATTTTCACTCTGCACTGGTTTACCTAATTCATTTTGTATAGTTTTAAGGTATATACACGTGTAGTATATTATCTTATTTGCCGTGTTTAAAAGTCATTCTGATAGTCAATATGTAATTCGGTTGTGATCGGCTTTATAGAGTTAAAATAAAGAGTAACATGGATTTAAATGACATAGCAAATCTCCGCATATTATAATGAAAAAATCAAGTGTTCATTACCTTACGTCATTTAGTTGTTGAACTACATAGTGTTTTTCAAATCTGGTGACAAAGTTCTTCCGGAAGAAATCTCTTAATGTCAATTGAAAGTTTACGCTGGCTAGTTGAGTTGGTTCTGGACATAGAGTTCCAGTGTCTTGGAGTCGACCCTCATATATGACAGGAGGAAATGACACGACTGGACCATAACAGTACCCTGTATTGTCTGCTGTCACGTATACATGGTTGTCTTGACAGGCTTTCAGAGCTATTTCGGAAGAAACATGGACAATTAATGCCGTTTTAAAATAAAGATATAATTGACAAAAAGTCAGGATCCATTTTTGTATATATTATTTTTTCCTTTTCAAGTCAAAAACTGCAAAAGGTTTGTACATACCAATGTAAAGTGTAAACTGTCGGTCTTTTTTGCCAGTAGGCCTATAAGGGAAAATCTAGATATATAACATGCAATTCTATATTTCTGATTCACTATTAATTGAAGAATAAAGGAGTCTCACATTTATCAGTGTGGTATGTCGCAACAAAATTGAAGCCTTCCCAGAATTTAAGTTTTACGTGAACAAAGGTCAGGTTGAATTCAAATCGCATTGGAAAATCTGGTAATTCAGTGTAGTTGGTATTATGCAGAATGTTGTTGCTGTCCGACCAGATGGTTAATTGAACCTTCGAGGAGGTATTCATATGTTGTATGAATAGATATACAGAGGTGGAATTCAACGGTTGCAAGGAGAAACACATATCACACTCCTCTGGATCGGACGAAGGAATAATCAGATCCGGGAAATTCGACGAAAACACTGATCCACTGGCGGATGTAAACGTTGTCAAAGTTTTGTCTGAATCAAACATAAGAAGATTAGAGAAAAAAAAAAAAATACACAAAAGTGTATATAGTTTTATTGCATTACGACACCTAGTTGTTTTATACTTTGAGTACATTGACATAAATCAACTGAGTAAGACATTAAGCATTGATTTATTCTTAAACAGAAAGACGTCGGTAACATATTCCTGCTAAGGCGATAAATTCAGACTTAGATTCTTTTAGCCAAAAATGGATCATGCATGAACCGTTAAGGAATTTCTTTAAAAGCATGATTCAGATATATATGCACCTCACCTTTCTTCAGGACAAATGTGAGGTTGAACGTGGAATCCACCTTGCAACTGTCACTGACAATACGCACGGCCATAAAATCCGCTGTCAATGTGAACTTATATACGCTTGAATTCACAGGGATATTTGTACAAGAGTCGAACTGAACCATTCCATGTGAGACTATCTGAATGTAGTCGAGACAGTCTGAAAGAAAATAAAAATATCTTTTGTCTTTCAGGCAAACAGGCCAAATTACGAGCAAAAATACTTTGCATAAGTAGACTGTGTTTAACTAGATTCTTTCATTTGGTGCAAATTCAGCACCGCAAACTTAATTGTATGTACTGAAAGGGTCCCAAGCATCAGGTCGAGCTTGTAGATGAGGTAGGTTTCAGGTGGTCTCTACGAGGTTTCTTTTTGTATTTTTCTTTTTCACAAAACAGGCTATGCAGTCGGTATAGAAGCCAGACAGTAATGGCTAAGGGGATAAACACCAATCAAATTCCTTGATCCATTTTATTAAACTAGTATTGTTATTATTATGTAGTTGGCTTTCAACAAATACCATTGTTTGTGTTCAAGTGAACTTACGCGAGAAGCTATATGCCACAACCTCAACTGACACTGTGAACTTTTTTCCTTCTGTAGTCTTGAAGATAAACTGCCGACTAATCTCTTTCGTATCGGGTTCAAAAAGTGTTGTGTATTGCGTTCCAATGGGATAGTCAATTTCATTCAGGGTCATCGGAGTTGCGTCTTCTACATATGAATAACAAGATAAGTTTATGATTATAAAAGTTACTTTACTGTTACAAATACACACATGTTATATCCACGTTATAATTTTAATTTAATTTTGTTTATTCACCATACATATATTTGAAGTAGATAGGTATATTACAATGTGAGATAATGGAGGTAA
>JARFOD010000530.1:0-11873 GCA_031763545.1 Mopalia muscosa | reverse complement strand
CTTGTTTGAGTGGCATTTAGAAGCTGGTAAATTAGAAAGACATGACGACTGATATGGATGTTCAAGAAGTTGAACATTCATATCAGTCGTCATGTCTTTCCAACGTAGAACAGTTCAGAAAGAGTTATGTTTAATAAGCATGTGGAAAATATTTATAATGATTTAAAACGTGCCATTAATAATAGTTTAAAGTGAGTAGTTCTCATTTTTTTTTTCAATGTGTTGATCTTATTTTTATGTTATATTTATATAATAATTTCAAACAAAAGGTAAAAAAGAAATGTGCTTAATGGTCACATGAACAAATATGATGGCAAACGATGGTTGATTTATAAAATAGATTTTTTGTTCAAATGGTTAAAACTGTGCAGCCAATCAGAATATATCACAAAAATAGCATGACAAGAAAGCGTAAACATCTAAAAAAAGAGAAAAGAATGTAGGTAAAAAATAGTCACCCTAACATGACATTTGCGTATATCTATATATATACTGTTTGTGACATACACAAGAGGCTCACTTATAAATATATATATATAAATAAACGAAGAGAGAAAAATGTGCTTGCCTCCACCGGGAAACGAACTCGGGACATTTGGGTCTAACACCTAACACTCTACCGGCTGAGCTACAGAGGCTCACGGAAAAGTGAGTCTCGAATTCTTACCCAGTGAAGACGGCGATTTTGTCTCTCTCTCTCTCCCTCTCTCTCTATATATACCCTTCATTTATTTAAAATATATATATAAGTAAGCCTCTTGTGTATGTCATAAACTCAGCATTCTGGTTATTTTGGGGTAACACTTTCTTAGTTTGAACAGATTGTAGTTCAGAACTTTTTTCAAGATTGAGAGACGTCCAAGAATCGAACCCACAAAAAACAAATTAAGAACAGTTGTAACAACACAAAATCGTTGAATGAGCTGAAGGATAAGAGCGATAGAAATTAGCTAGCTGGAATCTGGAATCTGTGTAGTCAATAAAAAGAAGATAGTGATAGTAATGCAATTGTCAAAGTTTTTAGGATTACTTTGGATCGATTTATACCACGCTTTGGTCCCTTCAAAAGGGAAGAATCAGTTCCGAGCCTTTTCTTGATTTATCCAACAGTTTTGATAGGTATGTCACAATATCGTATTTGTTTTTTTCACTTTCATTTTCACTATCATCTTCACAATCATCCTTCATAACTGCTGACACCAAATTAACTGCATTCAATTAATCCACTGGACCATAACTGACCACTTGACCATTCAACTGGTACTGAACTATTTAATTGGGCGATAATGTTTGTGTGCAAGTCCAGCGTATTAGAATACGGCACCCTATATAAACCCGACGAAGGAGATGTTTGGCGCATTTACACGCCAAACGAAATGCCCTCACGACATTTCTTGTTTTGTCTCCTTCAGGTAAATATATAGGCCGCTAGTTTTCTTTCTCGTTATCAAATTGTTTTCAAAATAACTTGTTTATATTTTGCTGGCATTTACACGCCAAACGAAATGCCCTCACGACATTTCTTGTTTTGTCTCCTTCAGGTCTTCAACGCCTGTACTCAATTGTCAGTGAGCAACCTGTCCATAAAGTCAGTTAATAAAGCCACCAATTAATATCCTGCCTATATCAGAGTGTTGATGCCTTGATTTTTTTCCCGGTTCGAGAAATACCACGTGACATTTACATTTGTCACGAAATAACGCCCTCTGCGAAGTAGTATTTATATGGTGCTCCAAACATCTGTCCGTCCGATTTTCCGTCGGTCACACTTTGCTTTCTGGAGCATACCTCGATTATTGTTCAATAAGTTTTTACCAAACTTTATATTTGCTTCAATGATGTGCTTAGGTTGTGTTTTGCTTAATTTACGTTTCTTTTGCGCGTACCTAATTTGCATATTGCAATCTTAAAAGTGAAATGTTTATGCGTGCAATAAGTTTGGTTTCCGGAGATGTCTAGAAAACCATTCAATGTTTTTTAACAAACTTTGTACTTCCTTTGTGCCTTTTCCTATTTTTACGTTTCTACTGCGCATACCCAGTTTGTATATGGCAATCTTAAATGACTTGGGTTAAATGTTAATGACCTGTTTAATACTTTTGTGACCAAACTTTATATGTAATTCACTCAGATACTAAGGCTGTGCCTTATGTAATTTATACATTTCAGTTGCGTATGCCTAATTTGCTATTGCAATGTCAGAGGCTAAAGTTTAATATTTACCATACTTTGGAGCTTCTGGCGAGAACCAGTCAATTTTTTAAACCAAACTTTATATGTACTCCAATAACTTAATTATATATTGGATACCTTTTGCTATTTTTGTTTCGCAATGTCTGTCCGTCCCTCCGATTTTTCCTCCGTCAACAGTTTTCAACCCGGACTAAACATCAACTGACAACAACCTTCCTTCAATATCTTTCCAGTAAACTTTATGTGCTTCACCTAGGTACTTAGGTTGAACCTTTTGTTATTTCCATGCTTCTACAGCTCATATAGCTAATTTGCTCATTGCATTCGTCAAATTCAAATATTAATATGGACAATATGTTTGTTTCCGAAGCCTATATCTAGAGACCATTCAACATTTTTTCTTTACCAAACTTTATATTTCCTTCAATCATGTAGTTGGATCGTGCTTTTTGCTATCTTTACGTTTCTACAGCGCAGTGCATATTATAATTTTAACTGTCAAATCTAAATACCTGTCTTATACTTTGGAGTCTAGGTCGAGAACCGTTCTATATTTTAAATCAAAACTTTATATGTACTTCAACCGCGTACTTATGTATTGCCTTTGGCTATTTTTTTCCACCACCACTATTGTAGGGGGGGGGGGGGGGGGGCTTATAAATGCTACTCGGTGTCGTCCGTCCTTCCGTCACAAATGTTGAGAACACGCTACATGTAGCTTGAAAACAAATTAACAGATTAACGTCAAACTCGGTATGTAGCTTCCTCTTGTTAATACAATGGATTGTATTGCATTTTACCAAATTCCGTGAAACGAAATGGCCGTTATTATATGAATTCATGGATTAACTTCAAACTTGATATTTAGCTTCCACTTGTTGAGACAGCAGATGGGATTTCATAGCACCAAATTCCGTAAAACAAAATGGCCGTTATTTAATAAATCTAGAATATTCATGCCTGTATGTGTTGTGAGGCCAATAGGTAGACAACAAATTCACGGATTAGCTTTAAACTTTGAAGATATCTTTCTACTTTTAAGACAATGGATCAGACTGAATTTTAATAAGTTCCGTAAAACAAAATGGTCGCCTTCGCTTTATTTTACACTATTCTTTATTGTATATATTGTGAACACTATAACTCTGTAACAAATTCACAGATTAACTTGAAACTTGAAATATAGTCTCGTCTTATTAAAACAACAGATGGGATTGAATTTCGACTTGAAACCTGGAAGTTAGCTTCCTACTACTAATAAGACATAGGATAAGATTGCATTTCATCAAATTGTACAAAGCAATACGGTCGCAATTCCAAATTTTTCAATATTCACCCCTACGTGATAACTGAGGTGAAGAAACCGTTGGGATTGCATTTCATTTAAATCTGCCAACAATAATGGCCATCGCTCAAATTCAGGTATTAACATCAAACTTTGTTATTTCTATTAATACCATAGATATGGTTGTATTTCAATAAAGTTCACAACAAATATGGCTGATTTTGCATACCACAATCAAAATGGTGATAAACACCATAAATTTTACTCTTTTGGTTTCTGTTGTTTTTTTAAGAAAAAAATAATTCTCAAACAAATGTAGGAAAATGTGATTTGCATGGGATTATGAGCAGACATTTTCAAAAAAGCCTGTAGTGGTGGACCATCTAGCTACTCAGTTTGTATTATTAGATAAACTATATATTAATACATTTGGTTCCATATACAGAATGTCGCTACAAAGCATGTACATAGTCTAAAAAAATAACATTTTAAGACAATAAAGTTGTTCTAGTCCTACTGATTGAAGCCAAGTGATATCAATTGAACGATATATTATTCCAATACTCAAGCGTAAGATGTACTAAGTACGTATTCGAAAAACAAATATTGCTTTCCTCTATATACACGTTTACCATTTGATAAGACTACAAACAAATCATTTATGTAAGTAGATATAACCGCCTTTATGTAATTTTGTTTTAATTATCATCAAATCTGTATTGTGAAATGTGGGAACAAATTCACATTTTAATTAATTAAACATTCTGGACAATATTTTATCTGATATTTGGTGTTTTCACCATAATTAAGTCTGTATGTTTTGTAATGACAATGGTTTTCACATGATTATGCTATGAACAACCCTTGAAAACAAACTCATACGTTATGCTTAAAACTTAATATTATTGTAAATTATTTTGGTAAAGAGAACAGTAAATGTGGTATTTCATAAAATTATGTAATTTTAATGCACGGACAGACTTTTAAGTGTAAGTCAATTTTGCTGAAAAGATTTCAATAGCTAATTACTTTTATTGAGACAATATGACACGAAACTTTTATGTAACTTTAATACATACCATGCCCATTTAGTGACCAAATTGATCAAAACCAGCAATTGAAATGTAGGCAAATAAAAGCATGCGGCGTACTCTGATTGTCTCTGTCCTCAGTCACTGTTGTTTCTCGTCCCTTATGTTACTACAGCCGGGTATTGCATGTTGTGTTCAGCGTCCTTCTACGAAACGACTGACATGGGATTTTGTTTAATAGGGATACATGTACATAAACTGATCATTCATTGAACTCTAGCGTGTTAGAGTGGCATGACTTACCTTCCATAGAATCAAGAGAGTAGATAGCTATGTACATAAAAAATAACTAGGTACAAAGAACCTTATTCGCCATTAAAGAATCTTATCGATCCTGTACGTCACACCTGTATATCGAGCATGTCGACACATATGGTATTTTATCTTGGAAATATTTGCTCCCGAGTCACAATGGCTTTCGGAAGTGTTTGTGTTTGTATTTGTGTTGGAAAAGGTATGTGTGTGCAGCGGCTGAATGGGAACATTTGTCATCTGTCTGCAATCCTTACACCGATATACCACGTTAATAACCGCTGTCATCGGATGCTTCTAAATTTGTTTTGTTCTCTCGAGCACCAGCCACCACATGGGGTAAGGATGTCTCCGCTTTTTCGCCCATTTTTAGTGCTGAAAATTAGTCAATCGAAATAATTAAATATAATACGTTGGACTATAAAGAAACCTACCCTTGCGTATCTAGAATCAAAATTAGCTGATTATTATCACAGTTACAATATTCAAACCCGAAAGTGAAATGGATTTCACAGAGGATAATAAAATATTATAAAGACAAATGATTTGCCCATCGGCAGGGGTAAACTGATACAGTTATATCTGGTCCGATATTATCTAATCGCGTGATGTATACACTTCTGAGGTAGTAGATAACGGGATATTTTACATATATATATTATATATAAATATTTCTTCTTTCTTTTGTCTTGCGGGCTATAGGTATACAAACGGCATATTAAATCTACTATTCAGATAATATCATTGGCTACCGGGCTAGGAAAACATTTTATTTCGCGATTTCTATTAAATCTACCTGTCCGGGCTCCACAGATCGTGACTCGTCTTGATGAACTGTGTTCGGTGAACCGCAATTGGACCTAGACGTGGACTGTAAGTTATATTGTGTAATGAATTCCTGGCTGCAGAGATCGCCAGACAAATTTAACCATGCTTCCTATCGACTCTCCGCAAACAATCCGTAATGGAAACCGTCAGATTTATTAAGTATCATTGGAAACATGAAACTAAATTATCAGTTTCCAATCTTATGAGTGTATCAATTTTCGTCTTCTAGAGGATGTGAACAGTTTACGCTACAAGTAATAAGACTCGATATAGATCATCTCAAAGAGGATTAATTTCCCGATAATAAATGTCCTGGGCAACATATCACGATCGTCTCCGATTTGTTTCACTTGTTGTGTAACCTCTATGTATATGTAGCCCGATATGGCATATTACCTGTCACGCAATCAGGTAAACGACATCTACAAGGCAGTCCTCTCGTTCAGCACAGGCGGTTACTGATATCGATGGATGTAAACTGTGTCGTACTTTGTTTCCTGCGAAAGACCTGTACTGATTGGCACGAAGACGAAAAACAAGTATTAGAAGCAAAAACAGAACCAGTCGGTCAAGACTTGCTCAAGGCAACACTTACGGATCTGCAGATCTCAGCAATAAATATAGCAAGCAAAGCATTCTGGAGAAATCAATAATGATATCTTTGAGATTTTGAAAGTCCAAATGTACACATGGATAAGTTGTTTTGTTTTTTCAAATACTTACATCTGGGCGCAGAGCTGACACGGTTGCGTTGAAAAGTACAGAATATCAGTTCTGTAGACCCCGACCCCCTCCCTCTCTCCCTTTGCCTCACGGTGTCCCCGCCACTGTCGGAATCGTAAATGCTGCGATTATCGCCATCAATTCCGTGTAGATAGTGAGTGTATCTGAACCCTTTGACCAACTGGATGTAAACCTATTCTTCAGACGCGTGACAAAATAAGCATCCAAACAAAGTAAGCATCCAAACAAAGTTTCAGCAACACTCTTTTGCGAAAGGGTGGGTGCCAAACAAGCGTAACATGCTTGAGATGACAATGTTTAGGGAGACATAACGATTTAATTAATTCTTAAATTTAATCGATTCTGCTTTCTACGTCGTGGCATTGACTCTAAAGATACACTCTGGCCATCTTGTTTTAACCTTCTCTGTAAGACCCTTCCTGGCCTCAACGATCAGATGAAACTATTCATTTTTAAATCTATCGACAACGTCTAATTTTGATTTTTTTTTTGTACGTTTGTATTCAGTGGATTTACGTAAATTTCACTGCAAACAATAGTTCGTACCTCTACATGTTTTTGTCATATATAGAGTACTAGAAGCTACTTGTGACAAGATGATCAAAATATACTGCACATTCATTACGTAGCATACATAGCAGTCAGTTAATTATGTGGATTACCATATTACAGTACGTGAACGTCGCAGAAGTAATCTGGCCTGCAAGTGGCGGCATGTGTGTCGTCGATATTTCCGTAGTTCATTTTACTGCCGGGTACATCCAGTATTGTTGCAAGTTCCAGCAAAGAAGGAAACACGGTAATTCTTCTTTTCATGCCTATAGTTATACCCAACAGCAACAACACAGAATACGTCGCTGGAAAACCGGTATTCAAAACAAAGCAACGAAGTTTGGACGACCTACCTCGGCAGGGTACCCGGATTGTTTGTTTGTTTGATTGGTGTTTAACGTCGTACTCAAGGGTATTTCACTTATATCACCACGGACACAAATACAGAAGTAAAACAGAACAACACTTATATGTTTATTCACTGGTTACTTCAGTGTTGTCCGCCGAACAATGGTGACATGCTTGCTGCTTACATTAAGTGTACCCGAAGAATACTGAAAAATAGTTACGGCCAATTTTGTGGTTATTGTTCAGCGGAGGAGCGCAACTCATTTTAAAGTGGTAGTTGACCGTATTTACTCTTGTGTTTTTTTAATCTCAATTGGTAATCTGAATTTTAAATACCTGCCAAATAACACTTTTTAATATTTAGTTTTAACTAACTGAATTTATAAAATTACAGTGTTGCCGTTTGGCACATAAACACAACAAACATTCTTTAACGTTTAGATCAAGAGAAGGCTTCATTTCTTACACAGATGACCAAGTCTTTTGGGATAGATAAAGCCCCTTTGATATTTGTTTGATTTGGGTTTAACGTCGTAATCATCGCTTTTATCAGTTAAAAGTTTACGTCGTACCCATCGCTTTTATCGGTTAAAAGCCAACAGAACACATAGTGCTGGTGGCTTGCCAAAACGAAAAACTCGACATTGATATTATAAATAATTGTAAATAGCTATATTTGACATAACTTGTGAATACACAATGAAATATAAAAAATAAAAAAATAAAATTTAAAAAAAGTTAACATCTTTAAATTGTTTATATTACTTTTCAGTCGATTTTTTTCTTCTACTTTTGATGTCTGCAGTCTGATGAAAATTTGTCTTCGGGTAAGGAGCGTTAGATAAAACAGTTTTGACGACATGTTCGCGCCACAGCGTACCTGATATACTGCTGAATTTGGCGTTAAACAGCAGTCAGTCATTCAATAAATCAATCAAGCGCCTATGCGTACGAATATTGCAAAGACGATGTATGTTTCCTTCCTTCTTGTTGAATCCATATTGCAACAGACTTATGTCATCTGCTGTCCAAATGGAGCTTACTTTGCAATTGAATTATGGCATCTCACAGTTGTCACTAAAATACGTGACAGGACAGCTAATTTCGTATATATGTGAAGAATAACGCTTATCAGACCAAGATCAGATACATGGCTTCATGTGTGCCTTCACAAGGGTTAATTTCATTGTCATCAACTCATTTAAAATGACCACATCAACGTTGTTGCGTCCAACTCTGACATGCCTATCAGCAATATATCGAGCAGTCGATCTCTTCAGTTTCGATACAAATCAAATAAAAGATTATTGTCTTTTAAGATAATAATCGGGTAGTGTCTATTGCTGGAATAGGCTCAAAGTAGACATATGATGTCAATAGGCCGATATGATATCGGTTTGAACGGTACTAACCGTGTATAGTATATACACATTCATTACATTGCTTAATCCTGTCTCAAACTGTTTTTGTGAAAATTCGAGAAAAAAACCCCTAATTTTTGAACATGTGAAACATATTCATACCTGGAAGTCGGTATTTATATAAAACCATTATGATATTTTCAATAACACGTCTCTTCCAGGCAAATTTTAAAAGTTAATCTATATTGGACACATGTTAGACACGATTATATTCCACGCACTATCGATACTTAATTATTGAGCAAATAATTAGGGAAGCTGTGTGCACATATATTATAATTCGAATTAGATTTGTTGGCACCAGTCCAAGTCAACTGATTCGTCTAATTCCCATCAGTAGTTCATAAACATTTACGCGCGGTATCGATAAATCATCTTGCATTGTTCAGAATAAGGGGGCTATCACGGTCCTAAGTTTAACACATTTACGTGTAAACAAACTTTGACCTACCGTGTCGCAGCTGATTTCCACTATTGAAGATCGAATTGTAAAATGACCATATAGTACCCAATTGCTAAATAGTTTAGGAAAAATTGGAAAATTTTGTTATCATAACGTTAAGCTCTGTGCTGTTGTTCTGTACTGAAAAAGTCTTTTTTGGGAAAAAATCGTATAGAACTTTTGTATGGATTCGTATAGAATTCTTGTAATTATATATGTGATTGTCACAATTCTACAGGATTAAATAATTATCATGTCGCATGTGCGAAAGCATGTAGGATAATATCGGATTTTCATTAACGGGGTGTTTGCACCTCCTCGCGTAACATTTACAGAGATTTATGTTTTCATCGCGTATTCTAGAAAACATCTACAGACAGTATGTAGTAAGAAACCTGTGTTAGCATAAAACGTTTCGCAAGGCTTGAAATAACATGTTGTGACACAATAGGAGACATCTTTATAACGAGTTCAATAAAAAGAACGAATTCGGAACCATCGCGATGAAAAGTTTCAGTGTTTGCAGTGCCTTCAATCGTCCATCTTTCGACATCCTTCTGTTGAATACTAGTTTTAGGCCGATATGATAAGCTGTCCCAAAATAAGCCGTGTTTTGTTTCTAAATGTAGGTGGAAAGTTAACTATTGGGCTGAGGATCAGGTGAAGTTTCAATTACATTTTGTTGATCTGCGTTTAATTAAACTACAGCGAATATGCAATCATTAATTCCATTGCCCTTTTAAAGAATCATTTAAACAAAATAATTAAAAATAGTTTCTTGGGATAAATTCAAAGTAGGACTGTAGCTTCCTCTCTTTAAGACGAAGGATGGCATTCCATTTTGTCAACTTTCACTGAACAATATGGCTGTTTTTGGCCGGCTGGATTTGTTGGTAAGACGACAACCTGAGAATAAATTTACGGCAAGCTCTCGTGCACCCATTAGTAGTCCTTTGGGTGAAATAAGTGAATGAATAAAATTTCTACCCGGATAATTCACTTGTGACAGCACTCAAATTAATATTCATATTGTTTATTTTGTACAGTACGGAATTAACCTTGCTATCATTTCACACGTGGAACTTTTACATGGTAGCATATTGATTGCTTATTGTTAAAGGTAAAATTTAGACTATAACCAAAGAGTAGGACCGATGCATCTGTGTCTTACAGAAACGATTCAAGCTGTCAATAAATTCCTTCAAACGGCATTGATGCCGATGAGAAAAACATTATTGGAATGAAATCAATTTGTATGGAAAATGTTTCTTTGAAGCTAAAAAACACTGAACTTGTTAGGAAATATGACAACACGAAAGGATATTTAAGCGTGGCCAGTATTTGCATATGGGATTTACGAACACAGTTGTAATCTTTTTGTCAAAGATACTGAAGAGGGCAATGTACAAAGTACTCTTGTGCTTCAGACAAGGATTGTTACTTTAAACGAATCATAGAAAATAAATAAGCCAGCTTCGGTTACTATTCCTTGGAGCTATTACTGTGGTCCTTTTTTGATAAACTATCCTGTGAGAATAACAGCAAAGCTTCAAATATAATGGAAATTTATTTCTACATCCTCATTGTCTGCTATTATATGCTCCGCTAAAAAAGATTTAATTTTTCTTTTTTCCTAAAGCAATTTAAGTTTATTCTTCTGGGGAGTTTATATTTAATTTAAACACTCGCATGTCTCGGTGGTTTTCGGCGACCAGGCGAAGTTATGGTTTTTGGTGTACATAAGGAAATGCTTATATCGGGCATTGGCATATTGGTAGGGATTGGCCAATGATCATTAAAAGAGATAAGACTATAATCAATAACAATCTGATGTGCTTTAAATCAGTAGATTAGAAAAGTACTTTTTTATTATCAGGAATTACTTTGGGATGGATGGAAAATGTACACTTTGTAGTATGATACTGAATGATCCTTGTTTACGACCTAGTTGGATGGTGTGATAGGCAAGTTCAATATTTGTATGATTCTATTATATTGCAGTTTTTATTTGTTTTTTTTTGTATAGTTGTGTTTGTTGTATGTACGACGGATATTATGGCTTAACTAGTTAACATGGCTTGATAATATGTGTGTGTATGGGGGGGGGGGGGGGGAGGGGACAAGATCTGGGGCAAGGGGGCTGTAAAGATGCCTTTGTATAGTATTTGAGATGAAACACACTAGTCAAGCATTTTTTTTAAGGGGGCGGGGTATCAATTCATAAATTATTGGGAGATCTAAGCTACGCGTGTTTTCGTTGTTTTTTTTATATTGTTCAATACGTTTCAACCACTAGTCTGTTTGCTGCAATGTCTAAGTGGCCAGTTCTTGTTTGGCAGTGTGTGGATGGAGACAGTGCTGTGCTGTGCTATTCTGGGATATAAATAAGGGTGTTTTGATGTTCAAACATCCGGAGACTACATTCCAGAAGATCATTTGAAAGTCACGCCCGTGTAATCTCCACACGGACAGTGACACTAATGGTAGAGCACATTTCGCGGTTGTCCTCATTACAGTTCCTTAAAAGTATTTTGGATAAAGGCCTGGCTTATTTATCCACCATTCAACACAGATAAAAGACGATTCAGCTCAAGGATATGTCTCCAACTTGATTTGATGTATGCTACCAACTGGCATTACCAGTCCATTATCTACCATCAAATAGCCTTTTTTTGTCCACCACTTCTATAGTATTGGGGGGGGGGGGGGGGGGGGGG
>JARFOD010000519.1:0-11874 GCA_031763545.1 Mopalia muscosa | reverse complement strand
TTTGGCAGTTTGGAATACTGGCACATCTTCCCTGTCTATCCATTTGTTGCAATGTGATTTATTTGAGAAGTTTGGAAACCAAAACGGTCCTTTATGAAGACTTTAGATATTTTGTTTATCTTTAGAAGCAGCATTGGATTTCAACCGTCGTCGTTTTACCTCCATGTCCTCCTAGCAGTGATTTAAACTGTTGCCACTATCATCACAGGGGCTGTAATTTGGATGGATTTTACAATGGTTCTTCTCGAGGTTTCAAAGTATCAAATCGGCGTCACAAAAACGAAATAAATTGAATACGGTGCTAAAATTACCACACGATCAATAAAATAACATCGATTTTAATAGGTAATCAATAATAAACAGATAGGGGACACAAATATTGAAAAATTATACTTTTAACATACTGCTGTATACTTTTTTCACCTACTGTATTAACTCTTGGATGTTTTTTTACCATTAATTTATATTTACTCTACAACAGATTAATTTTAACCATGTCTTAAAAAAACGAAGTTAGGTAGCGAGTTAAACGGAGGTCGTATCGATACCAATTATCTATCAATGACCCACTTTGGCCTTTTCAGGGAAGTATAAATAGCCCACTGATCTCCGAAGTGAGTACTTCGTCCCATCCATTCTGAACGCAATATTGGATCTTGGTTTCCACAGCAACGAGGCAATTTATTTTGGTCAACAAAGCAACCCCTGGTTCACGGTTCAGAGCATCGATGATAAAGCAGCTATTTTGCTACTTGAATAACTACACTTCTTGTAAAATAGATATTGAAGGTCTAAAATTGATTTACCACCAAATGTGAGATCGGAAACATAACTCCGGAATTGATAAGACTCTTTAATAATATAACTGTTATTTTATAACAGATACGTTAAAGTATTTCGTACAACACTGTTGGTATAGACGTATATTTGGATACGGAGTCGAAATAATTACAGCTGTTATATTATTTATTTTTGCTGAAAACAAAAACGAAGAATAAAAACCCCGTAACAAACACAAGAAACAAAGCAAACAAAAAACCCCTCTTATTACACATGGTAAAGATGGTGTGTGTTTTGTGTTATTTTGAGATACCAACGTATATACACACCGTCTTATTCAGCGACAACAATTAACCATGTACCATAGAAAATCTTTGTTCATTGCAAAAACCAGTCGCTCAACCCGCAAGTTAAGATAATTCCTTACACATGCAGACGCTATTTTCGTCTGGAAAGCTTCATGGTAGAATGTACAAACGTTTGTAGTTTACTCCGTGATAGCTTTGTATTAAAGTATGTCTAGTCGTCTGTACACATTTCATTTCCTCAATATCACCGGACACCCTAGGCTGTAAATTACCATAAAATCAATACACTTGCCGAATAAGTTCTCTTGGTAAAGGTGGAGGTTTTATTCAAGTCTCCGTTTTAATTAACAGTCTTTTTCCTTTGTAGTAAGCCACACGAGAGATAACCGATCAGATCCATCTCTGGTTAGCCCAAAAAAAAGTTAATCAAACATAACACTGAAAGATATCACAGGGTTATATATAATAATTGTGATTCGTATTCAGTTGATAGTGCTATATTATTGTTATTATTTTCTCCATTTGTAAGCGAGAGATATCCCATTAATAAAAGTTAAGGGTTTTTCCTGTTTATTGAATTTCAGTTAAGAAAATTTGCTTTCATTTATGTGTGGAAAAAAATCATTTGTATCTTTGTCTTAAAGTATATTCGGCTGAATTTCCAATTCCTAAATATCATCAGACATCTTAGGTTAAACTTTGCCATAAAATCAACACACTCAACGAATTGCTTCCTAATAACGTTTTTCTCTCGATTTTTTATTAACAGTTATTCACACAGACCCATCACTGGTTTGTCCACGGAAGCTGCTAAACATTCCAGTGAAAGTTATTATATAACAACAACAAAAAATTCTGGTTTATCTCAATTTCTTTACACTCTTACTTTCAGGTGAATGTTATTCGTTATTTGTCTAGTTCTTATTTACCATGTATCATAAAAGTAACAAAAGTTTTCTAGTCACAATTTTCAAGAATCCAATAAAATTGCAAGGTGTGCTTGGGGGGAGGGGGGGGGGGGATTGCATAGACATAACCATTATTTACAAGAACAGGTGTTAGTTGTTATCAGTTAAACAGTAAATGGTTCAGGCGTGGTTATTCTAAATATGAATTTCAAACTATTTCCTTTACTCACAACGTATATGTTTTAAATCGCCAATTATTGTCGAATTCGTGCTTGTAACTTGTATTAAAATTTTACTCCATACAGATTTTCAATCGATAAATTTTCTTTTCGACAATAGTTTCCTTGCAAATTGATTTTCTCACAAATTCTGGTGCAATCATTGTATATGAGCCCGGCTTAGGAATCGTTTAATGGATTGATTGATTTGTGTTTTATGTCGTGCTTAATGTGTATTGGAACAATACTTGACACTACAACCAAGATTTGAAGCGTTTCCAAATTATATGGAACTTAATTTTCCTCCAGTGCTAAGTGTAGGAATTGATTCTCTTCAAACAAACTGCCCATAGTGAGAAGCGGGAGCGTTTGAATTTTCGCAAAATACTGTGTCATTGAGCAAACGGAGACCGATAAGTTTTCTCGATGCCCTACCAATCAACCTGCAAAACTATTCCTTTTGAATAATGAACGGAGATTTAGCACCACACACAAGTTTGTATTTAAATGTAAATTGAACCTGCAACAAATCATCAGACGATCTTCGTGTGAACAAGTGTTGTCGAAAACACTTCCAAAAACAAAAATGGATTCAACGAGACAATTGTTAACGAAATGTTGGAGTTATTCGGCTCGAAAATCAATCAACCTACACACTTGATTTAGATCACAATAATGACCTTACATATTCATCAGGTTGTTTTCGCTCCACGTTCCATTGTCGTATGGTTGCGTAACTTAGATTGTCATAGTTACCTTCCATAAAGACATGAACATCATTGTGGAAGCCGTGTGAATACATCGACAGTAAATAAAAACATCGTAGGTTGGAAGAAGTCTTTTAAACACTTGTAATAAATGACAGGATTCCGAAGTATAAGATAATGACGTCATACTCACATGCCTCGATGTGTATGCAAATTCAAACATAACAGGCAATAGAAACATTACTGGCTTGAAGAAATCACTTTAACATTTGAGTCAAATGCTTTCGAAGATTGCGAAAGGAATCCCTTGAGATATTGATTTAATTCAAAATACATTTTCCTGATACACAAAGAAATCAATGTAACCAAGCGACATTTGAATATAATTGTAATCAGTTTACAGTGAAGGGTTTACAATTTCAAAAGGTTGAGTAATTTAATGTGTTAATCTCTTTCCTTGGGTAGGTCGTCACTTTGATCATTTATATTGTATGGTGGACATTTCGTATCATCTAGTTTGTTCATGAACCTTTTGTATAGAGCTTACCATTACTATTGTAGAACAAAGTAATGCGGCATTAAGAAGAAATAACGATTGAGATGATTTGTTTTCTGAAAAATAGTTAATGTTATTGATACAAACTGGGCATTTTGTAAAAGTACAACAAAAGCTCTAAGGTATTCACAAAATCAGGAACCTCTTTTGTATCCAGGGTGTACAATTAATCTACTCAGGCCAACAATGTATTTTTTGGTTTTCTTCCTTTAAATGAATTTGACCGAATTACGTATTCAAGTTTACAGGCCCTGGCCAACGTATCATTAGACGATAAAGGAACAGTTGTATTTTGTAAAGTCTCTCGGGGTCTTGGATTTATAGCCTCAAGAACCATTCGGATGTTAGCATTTTGTTTGCCATTGAGGTGCCCTATACGCTATTGAAAAGAACATAAAACAGTTGATTGTATAGAATAAGAATATATGGAACAAAGTGTCCATTCAAACAGTTGCATTCGATTCATTCGATTCCAGTTTCAGGTGCTTGTTTTTTATATCCGTTTCGAGTGGTATGATCTGAGTATTAATTTCCCCTGAATCCCAAAACCATTCACAAAGGTTTGGATTTTAATTTTGCTTTTGTAGGTCAATCGAATCACATCAAAACGAATAACAGAGTAGATTAAATTCTTGATCACGTCTTCTTTAAAGATAACATTTTGGAGAGCCACAAAGAATTGGTACGTACGTCGATACAGTAAGTTCCGCTAACAAATACAGATTGGTTAAAATAATTTGTTGTCCTGGCCATAAGGTGATTCCATCTGATGCAATGAGGGCTGTTCTGATATTCTATCCTACTCAATAAAGCCACATCCCATCAGTCACGACGAAAAAAAATATATGGAGTCAAAAGACAATCACATTACCCACCAGATAGGCATGACTTCATTTCCTCTCAACAAACTTGACCGTCTGTAGAGACCTCTATCAAGACACTTCATACGTAACTTCTGGACAACGCTTTCTTCATTCTTTAGAATCCCCTGATGAGAGCATACAGTGGAAATTGAAAAGATCGCTCCACTGGACACCCCAGTGATAACAGTTTGACAATAATTTAAACGTAGATGTTAGAGGTGGTTAGGTATCGAGGAGCCATCACCCAAGCCAAATGATGCTCTGTCTCCATATCCTCGGAAACATCCGGGAATTCACGGAAACAACATGGTCGGATAAATTTCCCACAAAAGACACAAACTTGTGAAATTCAGTCAAGCCCTCTGACAAAAGTATTTACTGGCCAAACGATAGCCAAGGGGTGATGCAAAAACACTGTCATTAATAACGTCGTTTTATGAACGCTATAGTTATAAAGCTTCTGGACATAGAAAGCTAAACATATAGTTAAGTTCTTATGTAATTAACTTTATATCAATCTTATATTGTAATGAGCCCTTTGGCTAAGGGCAGTTGGTTGTAAAAGAAGCACTGTTGTCTTGATTAAGCACTGTACGAAGATTATAACTAGCCAAGAACATTAAAACGCTCCCTATTTTTGGTTGTGCTAGTGTCAATTATTGTGTAAATGTACCGATGTATATAAGTGAAGTACCCTTAAGCATCTATCATTTAATCAACATTACAATGAAACCGTGGGGATATAAGTGACACACTAATATACACACGTCTTTAACATCTACAACACTATTAACCCACAGTCTTACTTTAGACTATATATCATTCAGACGATGGCGTTCAGGATTTTTGGTCCAATCTATGTTTGCTAACCATTCGCCAGTTTGGCGTGTTTCAACTATAATGTTTGTAATCTGCGTGACCCAGGATAAATCTGTCTTACTTTACATTGCCTCGAGATGATCTATCTTTTTTTTTACCTAGGTTAACCTCAAAGTGGATGTGTAGGTTACGTCGGATCCCTTACTTCTGGTTAGCCACACACCACGTTGAACTACTACGCAAGTTTAACTAAGAAATGACAAGTACCGCGACATTATACATTTTTGCTGTATATCGTTACAAGCTTTCGAAGTATAACTTACTTCATAGTCAGCTGCTGGTTATTTTAAAAATAAAAAATAACCCACTACATATACTCTTATCTAAGAGTCTCTGTGAGTCGGTTCGGGTTTCTAATCGACGACCATAGCGACAAAGAATCCATCATTAACAGTAAACCCACTCTGGCGATATTCTGACATAATATCCTCACATTGGAATGGTTCCTTCATAATACTTAGGGATTTCGAATTGTCTTCCAATGTCTGCATCACGGGATAATATTTATCTATACTTATCATGTATTATATATGTCCTGACATATAATTTCACTGCAAAACTCCTGCCAGAAAAATATAACTTGTCATTTACTGTTTTGAAAGCCATTTTAAACCGCCCTCCTCAACCAAACACACACATGTTTTAGGCTATACAATCTAGTTTTCCACTAACACATATATTCCCTGGATATTTCACTGACGCCGTGATTTGGCTACACATTCTCTAGAGGTTGCAAATCGGTTTCACCACTAAATAGAAACACGATAAAGTCCATCTTAATGTAGTCTTCTTTTACCATGTCTGCTTGTCAACTGACATCCTATACAACCTAAAATAATTGATATGAGCTCCAGACAGTTTTCAGATTAACAAAGCTATTCACTAAGGGGTTCTTTTTTCTGTTGAAAGAAAGACACTGTGATTGAATGATAGAAATATGATTTAATTTAAACAAAGGTTGGCTGTTCTGGACTAAAAAGACATCATTTTCGGTAACAGATTCAGCTTGTAACGGTTTGTGAGTACATAAACAGCAAAGTGGCACTTATTTATTTTTCTTATTTAACAAATTTAAGTTCTCAGGCTAGTAGGGACGGTTCTAAGAACACCTACTTTCTGATGTTGCACCTTGCTCAAGTATACTCAATAAACAAATAGTGTTATATGGAAAATAAAATGGTCAGTACATTGGAAAGACATGACTAGAGAACAAACTAGTATCAAATGGGTAAATTGGAGTCATTAAACTGTCGAACTGGAAAATCAACAGGATGAGCTTATCAACATAATGTACTGATCAATTGTATTAAATGTAAAAAGAAGAAAAAAATGGTCGCCAGAGCAGTTGTCATGGAATTCCGTTACTACAAAAAAACCTTAGTCATTTTAATGATAATCTACTGTCATCTCCTAAATCGTATATAAACAAAGCCTCATTAGAAAGCATTTTATATTTGACTTCAAGTTATTTGCTTTCTGATTAGATATAAAAAAAAATGAACAGAATAGAGCATCCCCAAATAATACCATGGCTGCCTTTGCCGACAGAATATCACTTTCAATATGTATACGATATATTTTCCTTCGAATAGTCGATCGTCAACCTCGGTTTGAGAAATTGCACACAGATGTTCCATGCCTGGGGCAGACTATATTGTAAAGTGGGGAGATTAGCGATATGAATAATATAAAAGCCCCTGGCAGTCCTGGCAACGTAGACTAGCAATGCGTCTCACAGTGCAATACAATCCACTTCACCAGGTCAGAAAATGGATCCCAGGAGTAATGTTAACAAAACCGAACAAATTGCACATATAGTTGGTTGCTTCTATTGTAGCTTCATTGTTTACATACTGTGCTTTGAGGCTTACATATTCTCCTATCTTAATAGGTTCATACATTTAAATGAGAATGTACATTAATCACCTTTCAAGAATGAGAAGTTTTGGAGGAAACTAGCCAAACAAATTAACACTTGTAAAAGTCACTCAGCTTTATACTAAACTTCGGGGGAAATATTTACTCTGGTTAAACGCTGGACTGCAACGAGGAAATTTATTTCGGTCAACAAAGCAACCCCTGGTTCACGGTTCAGAGCGTCGATGGTAAAGCAGCGACTTTGCTACTCCAATAATCGCAATTATTGTAAAATAGATATTGAAGGTCTAAAATGCGAGATCAGTAACATAACAAACAGAAAAAACATTACACATGTGTGTCTGATGTCATTGTGCGACACCAAGGAATGTACACACGGTCTCATTCGGCTTCAACAATTAGCCACGAGCTATAGAAAATATTTCTTCAATACAAAAACTAGTCGGTCACCCGCCAGTCAAGATAGACCCTTACTTAGAATCTATTTTCGTCTGGAAAGCTTCATGACAGAATGTACAAACGTTTGTAGTTTACTCTGTGATAGTTTTGTCCTAAAGTATGTTTAGTCACCAGTACCAATGTCATTGAATATCACCAGACACCCTAGGCTATAAATTACAATAAAATCAATACACTTGACGAATAAGTTCTCTTGATAAAGGTAAAGGTTTTATTCAAGTCTCCGTTTCCATTCACAGCCCGATCCTTTGTAGTTAGGTCACAGAGACTTAACCGTATAAAACCATCACTGGTTATCCCAAGAACGTTGATCAAAGTTAACAATGAAAGCTATAATCGTAATAACATCTGCAGTATTAATATGTATACTCATGGGAAGTCGTATTGTTAATGTGATATTAATGTTATTGTTTGTTCCTTTTGTAAGCACGAGGTATCCCATTAAAGTTAAGGATTTTTAAACGAATGTTCAGTCAAACAATTTCAACAAACCTTTGACAGGGGCTCTTGTTCAGAATGATTCACCATCGAGTTGAACATCATTAGGGTAAAGTTCGGACCAAAATAAGACCAGCCACTTAAGATTTATGCAGAATGTAAAGAAGCTATTATTGTAACAATAACTACAACTACTATGAGTGGTTTAAGCATAATCATTGAGAACCGTATTGTTGGGACTATGATACTGTTGTTATGTACATTGCCCCTATGCCTTTATGAATAAAATGGTAGAATTTCTGATCAGAAATTATGTTTCATTCTAAGTGTGATACACACAAATGTGAAGACATTCTGCATTTTAGTTTAGGTTGAGTATCTGGGTAAAATAAACCGGAAACTGGGATGGGCATAACGATGTTTCATATTATTAGGTAATTTTCCCCACATTCACTCCTTTTCCAACTTCGTGTAGGTCGTAAACATTTTCTTTCTGACGCTTTTTTTTGTAATGTCTATTAAATTAAATCTGTTCGGCTTCGTTGATGAAAACACATAAATAAATAACAAGTGGATTAAATTTTTTGCCAAGTCTTCTTGAGCGATGATATGTTTGACAGCTGCAAAAAATAGTACGTTGTTGCCTGCTACGAAAAACACATAGGGTGAAATGATATTATGGCGATAAAGACACTGCTATCGGTTTATCAAATTTTATCAAATGCTCCCTTCTGCGATATGTTATCCTGTTCATTAATTGTAGAACCTATCAGTCACTGAGACAAAGTTGTCTTGAATCAATAAACAATCACACATGCCATCAGGTAGGAACGACTTCATTTCCCTCTCTACAAACCAGTTCATCCGAAGAGACCTCTATCGAGACACTTCATACAACATTCTGACGGGTTTTGGTGAATTTTTACGACTCTATCGATAATAACCTGCAGTAGAAATTGAAAATATCACTCTATTGGACACCACAGTGATAACCATTTGCCAATAAATTAAGCTATGACGTTATTCGGGGTTGTGTATCAAGAAGCCATCCTCAGTGTCAAAGGATAACAATGGGAACATCCGGAATATCCAGGAACCAGGAACGTCGAAAAATTCCACACAAATAACACCAAAATTAGAAGCACAATTACATAAATTTGCTTAAAATAGTTGTTCGGCATAAAATCAGAAATAAATACTAAAAATACAATTGTGTCATAATAACATAAGTTTATAAATGCTCGAAATAAAGCATCGGAAAATAGGAAGGTACATATGTAGAATTACTGAGGCGTACCTTGACATTTGGTTTGGAACTGTCTTCCTGGTCACTATCCGACCATTCTACTACTTATTAACACCTAATGAGTATATCTGTAGAGCTTCTGACATTCTGGCTTTCATAATATGCTGTCTAGTTTACATTTGATAATAGATACGAGATTTTTGGAAACGGGGTAGGGCTGGAGCTCCATGTGACACAGCTTATTGGGCCTTGGGTGTACGCCCCAGGAGTGCCGAGAACGAGGAATCCCGTACAAGCGATCTCAATTTATTTGGGAAGGTCTGAAAATGAGAAAAGGCGGAACGTCAGTCTAGGCTGATTTTGTAAATATATTTTGGGCGAGGACGTTGATAAGATCCATATTTCATTATTCTTTTTTTTTTTTAATAGACCACTCAACTAACAAGCCTTTGGCAAAAAACAAAAAAAAACATCTAATTAAACACGATATGTTTCTAATGCCATTTTGATATACCAATGTATCTACACACTGTCTCATTCGGCGTCAACAATTTGCCAGGAGTTATAGAAAATCTGTGTGCATTATAAAAACCAGTCGCTCAACCCACAAGTCAAGATAGATCCTTAAACAGAAGTTGTTTTCGTGTGGAAAGCCTCATGACAAAAGTGAAAAACGTTTGTGGTTTACTCTGTGATAGCTTTGTTCTAAAGTATGTTTAGTCGTGTGTACTAATGTTGTTTCCTGAATATCACAAGACACCGTACGGTGTAAATTATAATGAAATCAATACACTTAACGAATAAGTTATCTTGTTAAAGGTGTAGATTTTATTCAAGGCTCCGTTTCAATTAACAGTCAGATTCCTTTATAGTTAGGTAACCGGAAGTTAACCGTACAGATTCATCTCTGGTTAGCCCAAGAAGGTTGATCAAATTTAACAATGGAAGCTTTTGTAGTAATAACAGCTGTGGGATTATGTATACTCATTGGGAATCGTATTGTTGGTGCTATATTAATGTTATTATTTGAAAGCACGAGGTATCCAATTACAGTTATATTTTTAAAGGAATGTTCTCACACAATGATTGGATATCCTTAGTGTTCAATTTAGACCAAAATAGGATGAGCTACTTAAGAAACATGACTAATATAAAGACGCTATTATCGTAACAACAACTACTTTGACTGGCTTATGTATAATCATTGAGAGACGTATTGTTGGGGCTATATTACAGTTGTTCTGTGCCTTCCTCATTCCTAGAATGATCTGCAATTGTATGTGCTCTAAATTGTTTAATGAGTTTGAAACCTATGAAACTAATCTTCTAAGATTTATACGTTCATTTAAAGCCATGTGCAGTTATACTTGGAGCAGGTCATCTTCTCTTATTTATGAAATTCTAAATACCTGTACAGTGTTAAATTACCAAGGGGTTTCTGTGGCCTTTGATTGGATACCTGCTCACATTGGTGTACCTGGTAATGGATTATAATAGTAATTAATAATAAAAAAACTTTATTTAAACTCGAAAGCCATAATAGGGCAAGAGCCTCTTTTCACATGGGTCGAGGGCTGAAACATTTAAACCAGTGGACATTCAAACAAGAAGTTACATTAAATAATACATTTAAAGAACAATAAAAATATGTGGGGTTTTATCTGGTTTTTTTTGTTGGTGTAATATTAAAAATAGTGTTTAGCTCTCTTTTTGTTTTATTTTTTTTTTACAGAAATGAGTACTACCCACACAACTTTCTAAATATATACATACAAAACATTTAAATAAAATTTCCTATCATAGAGGCTTTTGTCCGGTTAAGTTTGACAATTTGCAAATTCTTCCAGATAAAACTTGGGTATTGTGATTTAAAAACAGTCAGACTTTTACTCTCCCGAACAGATGTGGGAAGTTTGTTAAAAACGATCGACGCTGCAATTCTAAAATTCTTTTTGTGAAGTTCAGTGCGATAAAAGGGGACTTTTAGCAGACTCTCTGGCTAAACGGGCTATCAACTTGGCAGTTATTTCACACTCTATTCCCTTAACTGTAAACGAAACTCTCAGTGCTCTTGAATCAAAATTGATAAAATTACCGACTGGGATAGTTGCAATAATGGAAGATTTTTCCACTCTCTTAATACAACTACCGCTGTTAAATATACTCGTTCACTTAACTGTCTTCAAGATGAAATTCTTGTATTTGGAATTTTGGCTGACCATATTAAAACAAATATTTATTTATATAAGTTCAATTTACATGATACTGATTTCTTTGAAGAGTGTTTTGAAGATGACACAATAACGCATCTCTTATTCCAATGCAGATCGCATGCTGACGCTAGAGTCATGTTTTTTGCTGAATTGGCTGGTGTGGTGTTCACAATCCCACGGAGGATGCTATTTTAAAGCCCACAAAGAAAAACAATAAGATATTTCAGGCTCTTGCTAACTTTTCAACGCTTTGCTATAAGTTCTAACTCCTTTTCCTAAAATAAGTATTCAAAAGCTTTCGTTTACCTGTACATCCAGTTGGTCAATACTTGTTAAGTTAGTGTTTGTCTCGGGGGGGGGGGGGGGGGGGGGGGGGGGGGGGGGGGGGGGGGGGGGGGGGGGGGGGGGGGGGGGGGGGGGG
>JARFOD010000508.1:0-11875 GCA_031763545.1 Mopalia muscosa | reverse complement strand
CTGAAATTAAACTCTAACAATCACATGTACTTAGGTGTCCTATAAGTCACATGCTTATTTAAACACAATCACAAATTGTTTAGCCCCGTGAGGGAGTGGGTGGGCCATCGCCCTGCAGAATACTCCCTCGGCTTCCTCAGTCGATCATAAGAGCCGAGAAAAGAGGTTGCTTTCTGTTGCCCTGGTGCTCGCAGAGCTGAAGGGTAAGCAGTTTTATTTGTGATGTCCTGTATTTGTGTCGTCATATAAGTGAAATACCCTTGAGTACGACGTTAAACACCAATCAAACAAACAAACATTTTTTTTTATTTCCAATCTATCATATTGTTCTCTTTGTAGGGGATAATGGCATCAAAATTCTCCAAATCTGATCGTGTGGATATTTACTGTTGGATTAAACCACCTTCATAAGTTTTAAAACTTGGATTGATCTTGACTCAATCATCCCACTGTTTTTCTTTTATACTTGTAATAGTAATTAATCAAAGGTCATGTGGATTATTTTCAATAGCAGGAGTCCTTTTAGTTATTTTGATTGCCAAGTCATAAAGCCGTTACATCTGACAGACTTTGCATACACTCCCAAAACATGGAAGCTTTCACTTGCTGATTTGTTTCAACCAATTTTTCCCGTCGCAACACAGATCGCCCATCTGCTGTGAAGTTTTTGTGTTTATTCGCTTTTTTTTTATCCAATCAGCAAATATTCCATAGGAATATTGTTGTCACGACGTCCCTCCCTCCATCTAGAAGGTGTGAATAAGATATAAACAATACCACTTAACACAAGTTTTTCACAATTTGGCAAAAAACATAGGTCTTGCATTAAACTACATTCCTATTTAAAATGAGGCCATTCCAATCGAATTTCTGGTTTCTATGGGGATATAATGATACATAATAATGATAATAGTATACCAGATGAATATGAGCAAGTTTTTAATCATACCACTTAACTAAGGCTTTTCAAATTTTGGAAACCAATTGGTTAAGCATGAAACTACATTCCTATTTAAAATGGGGTAATTCCAATCAAATTTCTGGATTCCATGGCAAAGTAATTACAGATTAGTGAACACAGTATAAAAACAATACCACTTAACACAGATTTTAAAAATTTTACAAACACATTTGTGTTACACTTAACTACATTCCTATTTGAAATGGGGTCATTCCAATCAAATTTCTGGTTGGATAACCATAATATTGAACTATTTCCATGATTAAAGCAGTTGCAGTGGATGACTCTTTTAGCTTGTTTCTCCTTAACTCCAATATAGATAGTACTTCCGATGGGATTAAGTGAGTCCCACTCACCTCTTGTTATGATTGGCAGAGGGTTTTGAGGGAGAATCTTAGTGCTCCTGGAGCAAAAGATCAATATGCAGCCGATCTGTAGTTGATGTTTCTGTATTGCATCCTGTGATTGTCCTCTATTTGTCCTGTATGGTCCGTGTTTGTTGCCAGTGGAGTCTTCTTCACCCATTGGGCTGGCATGCCAGATTTTGAGGGAAATAACCTAAAGTACCACGTTAAACCCCAAACAAAACACAACAAACAAACAAATAAACTTTTTTGTGATTGTCCTGATTATGAAAATGGACTAGTGGAGTCAAAGGGGGATTGGTCTGGCATGCTCTTGTATGAGTGAAATAATTTTAATCCCAAAAAAAACACAAAACTTTTTTTTGTATCAGACAAATGTTTTATTGTATGGGCTACTCCTTCAAAATAAGGATTCCATTTATCTATATTAGACGTAATTCCTATTTGATTAACTTTGGTTGGTGTTTTAATCTGTAGTATTTTTCTATATCAGATGGAATTTCGGTTTTATTGGCTACAAACAAAGTTCATGGAGAATCCAGAGATCGGAGTGATTACAAAACTAAACAAGGTTTGTATAGCTTCTTTAAGTGGCATTTAGAAGTTGGAAATATTATATTTGTTTGTTTGTTTGATTGGGGTTTAACGTCTGACTCAAGGGTATTTCATTTATATGATGACGGATTGTCCACTTCACACTGTACACAGTCTTTTTACGATGGAAAACCGAAAGGGACCCTCGTAAAAACCACCCCCGCGATTGCTGGAGCCACAACATGTGACTCACTCATATACTTGATGGTCGAATGGCAGACTCGAACCCATGAATGGTAAATCGAAGCATGTTCAGTTCAGGAAGCGCACTCACTACCACTGAGCCACGGCCATACGGCAAGGAACAACTTAGTATGGATAACAACTTCTTGATTTATTTCACACTACGTTTCTATCTCATTCCACAGATCTTTTTCAAGTATATGATACATACTTGAAAACGATCTCTGGAATGATATAGAAACATTGTGTGAAATAAACCAAGAAGTTGTTATCCATACTAAGTTGCTCCTTGCCTTATAAGGTTTGCATACATAACCACTTACATTTATGACCTCGCATTGTGATTGACTCTCTGGCAGATTGAGAAGCAATGCTGTCTTTACTTAGCAATGAAGGAAAATTAACTTTCCAACATTATGGTGATGCTTCACATCTTCATTGTGCTGGTGTCAATTATTGTTGAAATACACCACTGTCCTATACCCTTAAGTGAAATACCCTTAAGTAAGGTGTAAGAAAACAATCAATCACATTGTCATTGGGTGACATGTTGTACTGATGCTCTCAGAACATGGGCGAAACATGGTCAATATATTTTGGTGTTTAGTCCATCTCTCGTTTCTTATCATTGGTAGATATATTTTTACTCAATTTCCTGACACCTTTGCGGCTGCATTGGTCTGTCGACCCTCAGGTATATGAGTTTGTCAAAAGATGTGGCTCCAGCAATCACCAAGGTCGTTTTAGTGAGGTATCCTCTCTGTTTTCCACCGTAATGGGGCAAGGAACAATCAAACAAAGAAAGAAAGAAACCTTTACGGCCGCAGTGAAATAACCTTAAGTATGGAATAACGACCCAAGAAAACAATCACCCAAGAAAAAAATCACGGGATGATTGTGTTATTGTGTACTGTTGAGAGTAAGCTACAATCTTATAAGTGAGGTACCCTTGAGTACTGTGTTAACGCCAGTCACTCAGCCCTTACATTTATTACATGTCACCATCTCCATCTCCATCTGGTAAAGGCCTAATGTAGCAATAAAAAATATAAGTCTTATATATATATATATATATATATATATATATATATAAATAAATCTTTGTGAAGGCAGGCAAATTTTTCTCCTGTTTGTGGTGTCTGTATGACTGTATTGCGTCCTGTTCATGTCATCCTGTATTTGTCCAATATTGTCTTTGTTTGTTGCCAGTGGTGTTAAGGGTGTTTCTGTCACCCATTGGGCTGGCACATTGTCATATAAGTGAAATACCCTTGAGTATGATGTTATACCACAATCAAACAAACAGACAATAGGATCTACTCGAGCAAAAAACCTATTGGGAATATTATCTAGATTGAAAAGATGCTAATTTAGCTTTACTGTGTTCATGCTTTATGTAAAGAAAAAGTCGTCGTCTTTACTGGGTTACAATTCAGGATTCCTTCTGCCATGAGTCTCTGTAGCTCAGTCGGTAGATTGTTGGGCCAAAGGTCCCGGTCCGAATCCTGGTCTTGGCAGCAGATTTTTCTCTCTTTAATTATCCAAAATATATAAATAAATAAATAAAAAAACAATGAATTTTATAGATCAATAGGCTGTCAAGCAATCAGACTAATGTTGATTGTTTTTATTTTACAGTTCAAGTTTCTACCATTGCCATGTTTTCCTTGTAAAAAAGATGTGATTTCATCAGCTTTGGATGCCTGTATGTGAGTCATCGGTATCAGTCATCAGTTTTTCTTACACCTCAGAAGCACTTTCCTTTTAAGCTCTATTATCTCAAGATGTGTTTGAATAGTATATGTTGTATTAAAAAAAAATTATTCCCAGTACCTTTACTGGAATGGGGAATGGGAAATATTATCGCTCAATTAGTAAATGAGTTCAAAATAACTGTGTCATTTTGATTATAGGGCTGCCTTTCAAAACCACTCTATAACATAACATGTTAATGTTAATTCGCTTATTTCAATCAATTTTCCAAGACAAGGTAAATTAATGCAAACCATCTTTCCCTTCCTACCTTTCCCTCAACAAGCCATAAACATGATTTACTCCAGCCAATCATATTGGAGCTTTCATAATGTCCACCTACAGTTCACATTTTGAAGTGCCAAGTAGTAATAGTCATATAAGTGGAATGCCCTTGCGTACGATGTTAAAACAAAGTAAACTCCACTATTGGCTGACGACCAAGGGCTAAGGCAGAGTGTCCACCCGTCCTTTGGACACCCTGAATTGAAAAAATTGTCTCATTTGGATACCCTGTTTGAGGACATTTCACATGCAGGATTAGGGGAAACTGTAAAAAAAATTGGACACCCAGTTACTTAAAAAGTTAAGCTAATTGGACACCATACTTGTGATTTCTGGCTAAGCCGCTGCTAATGGCCCATATAGTAGGTGGTCACCAACATGAGACAAACCTGAGGCCCCTATAAACGCCTTTACTAACACAAGCTCAGTTGTTTAAAAGTGGTGACAAAAAGCCGACCATGACTGTTCTCTTCACACAGCCCAGGTAATGAAAAAGCGCTATTTTGAGCAACTTTTGCCATAGTTCAATTAACATAAGCCACATTTTTACGATAATTTGGGCAAGTATCAAACATGATAAGTCTGTTCTTTGCAAGAAGATGAGTTCAATGCGATTCTATTTTGAACACAGGATGAGTTCCCTATATTGATTTTTCTGTAAAGTTGATTTCGTTGTTGTAGCAAAAGATTCTGATTTTATGAAAACTTGATCTGGATAAAAATAATCTACTCCTTTTGCAAATAAACACAATTTTATAACATCGATATTTAATAATATATACACAAAAGTTATACGATTGTGTAATTTCTATATATCATCAATTCTATCACCTTTTAAAATATTTCTGGATGATTCAATGCTCATCTCAACAAAAATTATATCATCAGATTATAGGTTTAAGGTCTTGCTGGACCTCTTGCTCAATTTTCAGATAGCCTGTTGTATTTAGTCAATTATGTAGACAAATATTATTCTGTATTATGCATATGTATACATTTTTGGAAAGGTTGAATACCCAGGATTACAAATATGTGAATGATGAAAATCCAATTATTATTTCTAAAAATATTGTCCACAGAAAAAATAGACTGCATTTTTAGCCCACAGTCATTCTGACAATTCTTGTTATCACTATATCTCAGAATCTGCTGCTCCAATCACATTAATATTTTGTTCAAAGCTTCCCTACATGGTCTAGTTTTGCATGTAACATTTTGGTTCCTGTCTGTCTGTTTGTCTTTAATTGAGTCATTTGCCGGTAATTTACACATTTTTTTATCAGCAAATCTCGGAAACGTCCTTCCCAATCAAGTCCATATTTTGTATTTAGCTTCCTCATAAGGTGGAGCTGTGCTGGTCTCATTTTTGTTTTGATTTATTTATTCATTCTTTTGTTATTCATTTGTCTGTCTTCTGCAGTTTTATGCATATTGCTAATTTACACAATTTGTTATCGGCTAATCTTAGAAACTTCTATTCCAATCCAGTTAATATTTTGGATTTAGTATCCTCATAAGGTGTAACTATGCTGGTCTCATTTTGCTTTTTATCCATTTATTCATTCTTTCATTATCCATTTTGACCCATTTATTCACTCTTTTGTTATCCATTTGTCTGTCTTCTGTAGTTCTATGCATATTGCTATTTCTTATTATCACTATATCCCAGGAATCGCTGCTTCGATTACTTTCATATTTTGTTTATATCTTCATTCCATTGCCTAGTTTTGCAGGTAACATTCCTGTCTGTCTGTCTGTCAGTCAGTCTGTCCGTCCGTCTGTCTGTCTCATAAGTTCTTGTTATCACTACTGTATATCTCAGGGCAATCTGTCATCATATAAGTGAAATACCCTTGAGTACAAGTACTGTACAACGGTAAACCCCAATCAAACAAAAAAACCAACAAATCACATTAATATTTTATTCAAAGCTTCCCCACATGGACTAGTTTTGCAGGTAACATTTTGGTTCCTGTTTGTCTGTCTGTTCGTCTTTAATTAGGTCACTTGTCCATAATTGACACATTTTTGTTATTGGCTAATTTTGACAACCTCGATTCCAATCAAGTTCATATTTTGGATTTAGCATCCTCATAAGGTGGAACTGTGCTGGTCTTATTTTGGTTTTGATCCGTTTATTCATTCTTTTGTTATCCATTTGTCTGTCTTCTGCAGTTCTATGCATATTGATAATTTACACATTTTGTTATTGGCTAATCTTGAAAACCTCGATTCCAATCTAGTTCATATTTTGGATTTAGCATCCTCATAAGGTGAGGCAGGGCTGATCTCATTTTTGTTTTGATTCATTTATTCATTCTTTTGTTATCCATTTGTCTGTGTTTTGCAGTTCTATGCCTATTCCTATTGATCCATGTAATGTCTGTCTAACTTTTTAATATAACTAGTAAACACAGCTCTTCCTATACTGGCTTAGGCACAAGTCGGAAAATCTTTCTCTTCTTTTCCCTTCTCTCCTTTTCCCTTCTCTTCAAACAATCTTAACAGTGTGGGCGTCAAGATCCATTCATGGATCTCTTGTTCATGACTTATTTCTCGAAGTACAATAAGGGTATTACAAAATAAATTAATTGACCTAGTAGTCCTTAAACTAATATACGGTGGCCCATTTTAAAAAAATATATATATATGTACATACACAAGTTAGACTATTATGGATTACAACTTCTGTTCACTGAGGTTGCAATGTTTCGGTACAGATCCTAGCACCGTTAATAAACAGAAATTGTAATCCGTAATAATCTTGCTTGTGTATGGAGAAAAAAAAGGAAATGACACTTTAATGCACTTGTGCTTTTTTTTTTTTTACAACTTTGTTAGTTACTTGCCTTGATTATTTTTGCAGGGGACATAACCCAAAACTTTTAGTTGAACAGGGAACTGCTGCCACAGTTACTTCCCTTATGATTTTTTAGCAGGGGAGACAACTGAATACATTTTAAATTCTGTAATATACCTAATAAGTTACGTCCCTTATATGAGAATAAATGGCTCAAGACAAAAAACTTTTCGAACAGTTTTTAAAAGCTGTCGGTTTAACTTGTCAAGAGGAAATAACCACTGAAGTATGAATTTTTTTACTTTATTATAACGAGTGTATGAAAGTGCTAATAATATTTACTAATCAGGTAGGGGAGAGTAGCTGGATCCAGCTATGTAGCTTCAACAAGCCACTATAGCTGCATGTAGCTACACAGGCATAGCTGGATGCAGCTACAAAGAGGGTAAACAAATTCATTTCCCCTTCTGTCGGTTTATATGTACAGAGGATGAGCTCAAAACGGATCATTAACCATTTGGCAGACAAAAATCTTCGGAAATTGACATTCACCCCTCTTTCACCCTGTCAGATTTTTGGTGCTGAGCAAATTTAAAATAAGACTTCAAATCTTACAATCCAACACCTCTTACTTTAAACAGCTCATTCTTACCTTAACTGCAATTGTTCTAAACATCTAATAATAGTTCGAACATTGTCTGCTACCGCCATTTTGGTTTTATAAACGGGGATCCTGGGTAATGGTATATCTAAAAGTTTTGTAAAAGGTCGGCACGGACTGTTAAATTTAGACTCCTTCTAGGGAAGAAAATCCATGCCATTTGGTTTTTTTTTTCCGGAACTGTTATTTTGTGAAATATATAGTGCTCATTAATTAGAATGACCGTTAGCTATAAATATTGTGATTATGGTCGCTTATGGGAAAAGTGCTGCATATTTCACAAAAATACAGTTCCGAAAATAAAAACGAATGGCATGAATTTTCTTCGACAGAAGGAGTCTAAATTTGACAGTCCGCGCCGACTTTTAATAAACATTTAGATATACCCGTATTTCGTCATCACAGGAAGTTCCTAACAAAAGGGTTTTTTAACAGAAAAATAGCAATTCCACATTGAAGGATAGATGCTTCGAACAACTAATTTAAAGGTAACACCCTATATGCACAAAACAAATGCACCAAAGGGAATCGATTTGTTTTATGCGCATTTACACAATCTGTACCTTTCACAGTATCTGGACGTTAGCTATGCTACAAGAAGTTTTAGAGTTTTTGTCAATTTACACATATTTCCGCATAAGAAGGATTTCTCAAAATTTGCATATTGTTTCATATTTGAATGATCTATTCTATTGCATGGGCTAACTGTGTGATGGTGACAAATAAAATTAGCTGTTTAAAAACGGAAAATTGACCTATTTAATTAACATGGGGAGATTCGCTAACATCTTAAAATTCAGAATTTTAAAGATTCAATTTGAATAATTTCAACAAGAGTATATTCCTACACCGTGAAGTGGATTGAACTGTGTTATTTATTACATTATATCTCTGTTCCCCGAAGGTTAAACCAATCCAGAGAAATATAAGTTATAGAAAGCAGTGGTCTACTCTCTTCCTTTGATTGCTACTAATGTTTGCTAATTGTTAAAGTAAATACTATTAACCCCCTGGAGCTAAGCATAACACGATTAGAACCAGCCTAGTAAGTATGAAAAGGATTATCGAAACACACATTGTTTTGCATGTAGACACTAACTGATATGTTTTGAAGAGTTCAACACCTAATCAAACATACACCACAGGATTTTAATCGCCTTGACCATTAAGCGAATAACATCCCGTGAACCCATATGTGCACATGCGTGAATCAAGCCTTTGGGTACAACTTGTGTTCAGTCGACCATGGAGAACCCAACAGTGAGGCGTCTGGCGGAATTGATCATTGTACACTTTGAGTTGTTACTCCTGCTATACCATGATTTAACCGATTTTGCTTATAGGTCATGCGCTTAACTGAACCTGCTTCGATGTACTGTTCGCCCTGTGAGAGAGCGGGTGGGCCATGGCCCTGCAGAATACTCCCTCGGCTTCCTCAGTCGATCGTAAGAGGAGATAAAAGAGGTTACTTTCTGTTGCCCTGGTGTTCGCAGAGCTAAAGGGTAACGGGAAGCAGATTTGTTTGTGATGTTCTGTATTTGTGTCTGTCGGCATATAAGTGAAATACCCTTGAGTACGATGTTAAACACCAATCAAACAAACAAACAAAACAATCGATGTACCGTTCACCCCATTCAGTAGAGTTAACTAACAACTCCAATAACAGATTCACATGGATAAACGGTCATTCAATATTTATGTTTATTTTAAAACCATTGTCAAGAATGAAAAATATCTGCACAGAAGGTGTATAATATACCAGACAACTTGTATTTTTGTCTTCTTAGCAATACATTTATTTTTTTTAAAACAGTCTATATACAGTGATCAAAGATACGGCCTTAAATCAACATACAGAGAATTAACATTTAGGTAAGAATAAGATAATAGTAAATACAGGCTGGCATATTAACAGATTATGGCTCCGGCAATCGCAGGGGTGGTTTTTACAAGGTTTTCCACCGTAACAAGGCTGTGCACAGTGTGAAGTGGACAATCCGTCATCTTATATGTGAAATACCCTTGAGTACTACAATAAACACCAATCAAACAAACAATAAAACACTGATGTAACAAACATCAGAGCATATCGTCTTGTTTTTTAGATGAAAAATCTGGTGATTATACTGCATGTTTTCTATCATGGAATAGGAGTGTGATTATGACAGAATGACCAACATTATGCCTATGGGGGATGTTCTCGAGAAAACATATTGGTGGACATTGATACCGCGATTTTTCCAGCAGCAACCGAAGGTAAGGCAACCTGAATTATTGCTTACCGTGACATAAAGGAGGTTTTTCTTCATTCGCTGTGCCCCATGATATTATGTGACTGAAATACATAAAATAACTTTTAATAAGAAAGTATGATGCAATCCCCAATCAGTCCACTGTGTGTGCTTACTAATCCTACTTCCATTTACCATATACAGTCAGGGCTTTGTATAGACACTTTTTTCATGGGGAATAATTGACATTTGTGCACATAGGCCTATGTGATGGAAACCCAGTCATGACATCCACATTTGTATTGAAAGAACAAATTAAACCAGACTATAGGCCTATACAAATGATCACAGTTTGACTGTATATGTATTTAATTTGCATATATACACACAGTTTAATGAATATGCATACAAACTCCATTGTGTTTGCCTATAAAGCCCCATCAAAAGAATTAAAAAACATTCAAATAGTTTTATTTTCAAACATTATACATGCAATTTACCTTGATTTTCAAACTAAATCTATATCTCCTAGGTTAAAAGAACCAATCCATATTAATTTGTATCATGATACGGTTTTGGTTTGTTCCAGTTTTAAGCAAGTTTTAACAAAAAATTATAAATACTCAATAGGATCTGGACTGGTTGATTTGTGCCACACACATGCATGCGACAGATCTCCTCATTTCTTTCAGTGCCATATTCACCAATGTTTTGGTTTTATTTAATTGATGATGAAAAGTAATTACAATTGAGTATTTATACATACCATTGAATAACAATATTGGGTTGTAGGCAACATCAAATTGAGTTTGATAAAAGAATTGTGTAAAAAACCCTGACAGGATCGATTCTGTCTGTCTCCTATCGGGTATTTGAGTTGGTCGCATGAGTTTGCTATGGCTATCAAGTTATCCCGGGGATGGTTATACTAGGTTTCCTCTCAGTTTTCCACCGTAATTAGCGAAGGAGTTGAGTAAAGTGGACAATTCATCAGCATATAAGTAAAATACCCTGGAGTATGATGTTAAACCCCAATCAAACAATCTGTGTACAGTTGGTGGATAAGAGAGTTTCCTGCCTTTTTACTCAATTTAGTTATATTCCACAATGAAGGAACTTTATTTTTCCAAAATATGTTTCAGTTGTTTGCGCTTTGGACTACTGATTGACCTAGGCCCATGGTTAAGTGGTTAGCATGCCAGCTTCTAATCATATGTCGATGGGCCACTGACGTGTTTGAGGCCGTCTGTCCACCTCAGGTATATGACTCAATATGAGTGATTCAAACAAATTCACAGGTTTACGGCTAAATGTTTATCTTGTCTATGCCATCTAAGGGACATTGTCAACATGATTTGTTCTTGATTTGTTAGAATTAAAAAAAAATGTTTTTCTTGTGCCCTCAGAGCTAAACAGAAACAGAAAGCCAACATGTTTGTTAAGTCTTTGTACTGTTCTGTGAGTGTCCTGTATTTGTCTTGTGGTGTTTTTGTACAGTACGGTGATAAACCCCAATCAAACTGACAAAGACATAAATCAAGCTTGAATACACAGTTCAAGAATGAGTTTGGTGCAGTTTTAGCAAGTTAAAGCCATTTCTCTGGCTCAGGGCAGTTTGTTTGAAGATAATCAATGCTGGCTTTACTTAGCACTAGGGAGGGAGATTGTCTTTCTAACACTACCAAAACACTTTTATGGTTGTGCTATTGTCAATTTTAAGCTCACCTGTACGAAGTAAGGAGAACTTATGTCATGACCCGGGCGTTTTCAGCCATGTAAAGGCTTCTATAATGAAATGTACTGAAATTTTGTACACAGTTTGTCTGACCGGAAAGGAAGACATGATTAAAATTATATGAAATTTTAAGTAGGTGATATTGTTTTTCACAAAATGGCAGACAATTTGCGTTAAGCACTATATATCCATGAATATTTTTTGTGTCTTTTAGAAAGCGAAGATTAACAATATTTTCGTTATTTTGGAATAACACTTTCTTAGTTAGAACATATACCTGTTCAGAAAATTTTTGTAGGTTGAAACCC
>JARFOD010000497.1:0-11876 GCA_031763545.1 Mopalia muscosa | reverse complement strand
CAGTGTGAAGTGGACAATCCGTCGTCATATAAGTGAAATAACCTTGAGTACGACGATAAACCCAATCAAACAAATAACAGTTAAGTTAATTTGGTGAATCTTCAGAGAGTAATGGGTGCAATTATCAATGGAATTACAACCACAGGCGGGGCATTTGAATTGTAAAACAACAATGCTGTCATATTCGGTCGGCATCGATCTTTATAAATTTTGTGAGTGACCTATCTACAGGATAGTTTATCTCATCGCCGTGTCATAACGTGACGTTTATTAGACTGGTTGAAAAATACTGATGGCATTTTTTAATTATCCAAGTTATTCTAAATCTTCCGAAGGATTTAAATTACAGTAAAACTATTGGACTAACGAAAGTTATTTTTGCTTATACAGCTAATATAGAGATTCAGGAAGACATAAGTGGGGTTTTCTCTAATCAAGGTCATTGTGTGGTTTTTAAGTACAAGGCAGAAAATGAAGTAGCCAATCCGTCGTCCTATAAGTGAAATACCCTTCAGTACAACTTCAAACACAATCAAACAATTTTTTATTAAGATCCCGTACCATTCACAGATGACAGCTCTTGTTAAACTCAGGCCTATAGAATTGCCTCTTTTAAATGTTCAGGTTTCTGTAAAAAAAAAAAAAAAAAAATCGGATAGCCCCCGCAGGTTGACATTTTTATGACGGCAGGTGGATTGTTGTCCTGCATTGTGTGGTACACCAACGTATTGAAATACTAAAATTGAGAAGAACATACGCCAGTTTTGTGTGGAATTTTTGTTGTATATGACTAGACTGTTTGTTCGTTTGATAGGCCTTTAACGTCATACTCAAGAGTATAGTTCCTTTATATGACAACGGATTGGGGGAATAAGTTAATGCACTGGCGTTTACCCATCCGAACTGGTTGATGCACCCACTTATATGATGACGGATTGAACTGCTTCATGGTTAAATACGGTGGAAACCCGGTGGGAAATCTAATACGAATGTTTAATATAGATATTAATCATTTTGGAGAACCGTTGTATCAGTTTGAGTTTGGTCAGATACTTTCACAGCACTAAATACTCATTTTAGTACTCTTGACAACAAAAAAAACAGTGCATACAAAAAATCGATCAATTCAGGCTCCTCGGGCAAAATATTTGCACAAATAAGACCAATACAGATTGCTGCTCCGGCTAACAGTAGCTTCCGAAGTTTTGCCGGCTTCTGCAGTGACATTCGCCCTTCTGTTAAGCTTTTGGTTATGTAAGTCTTGCAGCTTTTGATCTTTTTTATTGTCTTTTAAATTGCAAATTAAAATCAAACAATCAATCACAATGACTGACCGAATTGAATTACCAACATTAGCAGCTAATGTCTCGCCCATCTCCAATATTCCTAGAGCTTCACAGAGGCATGTATCCAGCAATGACAGGCCTGTTGGTGTCTTTGATAAAAGCCGAAACATTTGGTTCAGATTTATCGGTCCCCCTTTTTTTATGAGTGAGGGTAGGGACATCTTTGGTAGGGGAACACAAAGAGCATGTTCTGTAGTTGTGTTGTCTTGGTGTCAACCAGCATGTCACTTCAAACCATGGCAGGGAAGGCAAAACCCAGCTGACTGTCAAGATTTTACAGTATCTGGTGATACTTTTCGCGATAGAGTGATATTTTATACTGTACTTCATATTACACAATCTTACCTTCATAAAGCAAATTAAATTGCAACGAAATGCTCTACCACTTGAATAAGTTTACACATAAAAATATATCAAAATATTAATTTAGGTTTTACTAGTTCACTGATTAATCCCCCAAAGTCGCACAAGGATGCGACTCTTCAATCCGACGATAAAAACCCGTTGGAGCTTACGGGGCCTGGGCGACCAGTTGCCGCCCCCTATATAGCATATAGCTCCATCTGCGTTTCCCATGTGGATGTTCCGAGTTAACAGTTACCCACACGTCTACTTATAAGTTTTCACTTTTGATTTGCATACATAACACTTAACGAATAAATTAAAATCGGCACTGCTCGCCGACCCTCGGTGGAAGAGGAAAAAGGAAAGGGTTCATTTCTAGCGAGTAGTCATTTATACTGTCGCTGTAGTATTGTAAGCACGGACAAAAAGTTCCAAAGGATAGATTCATTGCAAAGGCAATTAGAGGTCGAAGAGCTCAGGTTGACAATTTGCACGCACAGATATAGGCTTTTGCTATCTAAACTTGAAGGATGACTCGTCAATACCCTAGACTGAAAGTCTCCGTGGAACGGAGAATTATTTCATCTTTTAAGATAAAAATATCTTAAATAATGGGTAATCAGGGAACACTACATACAGGTAGAATTTTATTAAAAACGTTTTTCCCAATATTAGCACCCAAAGCATCCATACGTCTCTAAGCATATTGTAGGCCAACTAAAGAATAATGTTACATTGTAGTGCATCCACACTTTACCCATAGGGTCGTGTGCATAAAGACACCTCACTAATACTCGTTACGGTCATTGGACACAAGGTACAACAGAATTCCCAGACCCAGGGCCAAAGATCATGGCCAAGTCAGTATTTTATTTCGACGTCACTTTGTTGTATTACACGTCTGTGAGGTAAATCTGAAAATTATACCTTTACCACGGGTCAATCTTCACGATGTGTCAATGGTTATTTAACAAGTACTGAAAGTAGACACCATTCAAATCTATTAAATTTCATCAGGAATTTTGTCAAGGGTTGAACTCTCGCTTCAAAAGAGTGGTTCAAATACAAACGAGTATAAAGATTTAAATATTTAGTGTTTCGTAACGGCCATTGCTTGTCTAGATTTCTTTTTGTTATGAAGAGTTAAGATGTTACGAGTCGTTTAATTTTAGACGTAAATCAGTTGTATAATAAATAGCCATATAAAATATTGTACTTCGGCGTGACGAAAATGAGAAACGCCAGAAAAACATAAACGTAACCTAGATTAACCCGTAACCCGGATTATCCACTTGACGTCGTACTCAAGGGTATTTCACTTATATGACAACGAAATATCCACTTCACACTCTTCCTTGCCTTATTACGGTGGAAAACCGAGAGAAAACCTCGTAAAAACCACACCTGCAATTGCCGGAGCCACATCTTGTGACTCACTCATATACCTGGGGGTTGACAGACGGACTCTATCCCGTGAACGGATTCAATATGAAGGCTATAACAAACAGAATCAAGACGACGTAGTCCCACTCTAGCACCTTATCCGTGTTTAATTTCTCTCTCAGTTACAAAAGAAGTCCTCGAATGCGCAAATCACCCTGGGCGTCAAACTATCGTCGCCATGATGACATGCATATTTTTTTGTTTTAATCAACTGATAAAAAATAGTTTGCGTTGTGTACAGATTTGATAGTAAATATAGGCTTTGTGTTTATAAAATAACATGTAGACTCAGTTCCGTGCAGAATGCTGTTACATTAAATTTGTGTAAATTGGGTTCGTGAAGTTTATTTAAGTGTTGGTAATAGTATTCATACGCCGGTAAATAGTCTTCCGGCGAACAGCATGTATGAGTTTAAGTCATATTGATACATGTTTCATGGCCGAGTGAGAATACAAGGATAACGATAATCTCGCGAGATTTGCAAAAACTTTTCTAAAGCTACACGTGACGTTATTCTCTACTCAGCTGACCAGTCAATACCTTGAAGCCAAATACTCAACGGAAGATAAAATATTTGATCTTTATCATTGAATGTTTAAATTCCATATATAAAAATAACTTACCTATCGGATATGATTATTTCAGATATCTGTATTGTGTGGATGGTTTGTGGTCGAGACCACCTTATTAATACATTGTAGAAATGATTCGTATTTGTTGATAAAATTCGGCATTGAAGAAATCGTTTGAAAACATATATTTTGTTTGCAAGATTGATTCGTGTATTGTTGAGATTGTTGTATTGCCAGATTTTTTTCTTCATCAAGAGCATCTGATACTATTTGTAGAAACAGTTTGATGGTGTTGAGAACAGCGATTGCTGTTTGAATAGAATGGCTTACTAATATTAATCATATCTGAAATCCTACTTGATTGGTTGTTTATTGGGTTTTTTTTCCCAAAAGCAAACACTCAAAGGTTTACATTTTAACAAATACATACAATCATATGCGGTATACAATAAATAAAAAAAAACATTTTTTTGGTAAATGAGTGAAAACATTTGAATCTAATTTTGATGAAGGGTAAAACATTATTTTACACCAAAAGATTTATCCGCCTTATCAAGTTAACATGCGACGGTTGTATTGAATGGGTAGGGTTTTTTTTATAGAATTTTTGGTTTCTGTGTTCCAGTAATGGTTTGATAGTGGTACTCAGTGGTATATATGGTATAATCATAGTAGTACTAGGAGGTGTTCTGCCCATTGCTGAGATCTTCGAGGGACCGGATCAAATGTATTACATCGAGGTAAGAAATCCCTACTGGGCAACTGTAGATATATCCTCTTAATCTTACTATAGATAAGCACTTATCATGATTTTGTTAAGTGGTTGTTAGGGAAAGAATACAAAAGCCAGACTTCCGCTTATTGTTATAATTATTACAGTTATTGTCGTCGTGTAGGCGAAATACCATTGAGCACAACGTAAAACCAAAGTCAGTCATTCATAATATAATCAACAACAAGCTTTTTAAAATAATGTTGTAAGTCGCAAAATCATGGATATTTGTATAGCCAAGGCAGATTTCTTTATTAGGAGGTTATGTCGGTTTATTTAAAGCAGACCATAGCTCCAAAAATCCATCACACATACTGCAGTCCAAAGCGTATCTAAGAGAGTCGGGCACCCAATCAAGAGCCGTAAATACTGGCCACCGGGACCACTTATCGAACAGGTCGACACCAGCTGTGTCATTCCTTCCATGTGTCATTCAGAGGTATTGACTGTTGAGTGGCCAAGACTATGATAGTTAGCAATTCCATAGGGGCCCCATGGTCGCTTGAGTGGCCAACGTGCCCGGCGTTTACTCTTGAGATGTCGTACCAGTCAAGGGGTGCGGTTCGCTCATCACTAGGGTCAAATCCCCTAAAGGTTTCCGTGTTAGAGACTGTTGTAGGAAAGAGATATCCCAAAATAATAAACTATTATCGCTTTGTAAACGACGCAAAACAATTAAGAACAGGAATGCAATCAGATTTGACCTGTTGTAATAGTATTACCCGCACCTAATATTCACACTTAAATATGTTGGTGAAAGTGAAATGCACGACTAAATTACAATCTGGGATGTGTTCATTGCGAATACCTCGCACTTCTTTGTGAGAAAAAATATACAACCTTAAATTTGGCATCGACACTATAATGATAGTAAGGTATTTAGCGTAAAACTTGTCTTAGTGATATAAGTTAAATACCGTTGTGAGCGACATTAAACCCCAATCAAACCCCCAAAAGTAGAACTTGCTTGCCTTATTTTGCTTTGAAATTTTACCAAAGCATTCTTATGTTAAAATAGGGTTACTATTTGTTCCTGTATTCGGTGAGTATGGCTTTCATGATGTATGTGTACGTGTATCTCCTAAGGACGAAAGAAGTGAATGCAAAACCTTCGGCAGTATTCGGCTGGTTGATGACTTCGGGTTCTCAAGCATCAGCCGTGGCATCTCCATCCCCCGGCAAGCGACGATCCCGTAGAATCTCTATGGATATTCGGAAGAACAAGCAAACCGGAAGCTTCTATCTACGGCTTGGAGCTGTAGGTGAGAAAAATGTTTAAACTTAGGGCCGTGAAGAGGCGGCTTCATACTTGGCTCGTGCTTACGATTGAAGAGGGGATCGACTAGGGTGAATCATATGATAAATATTTTTAAAAGGGGAACAAGGAAGTCCAATTTTACCCAGCAACTGCGAATGGGGCTCGTGATGCATCTAGATCTAGTTCTTCGGTGATGGCTATCACGCCAACTCATATGTGATCTATACGGAAATTAAACACGATCCTAGACAGTAGAGAGCAAAAGGGAATCTGTAAACCAGAAACACACACCCTGTTTACGACATATCGGTCATTTAAGAATACTAACCCTCATTACTTGTCATCTAAGGTTACTAACCCTAATCCTAGATCTAGCACAAACCCTAACCCGTAACTCAATTTAGACCTTACACGTGCGTTCCATTTACCTCACTTAATGTTGTAGTCCACAATTTACAAGATCCACAAAGGTGATCACCTCGTTTCTTTATATTGTTCGCACTGTATTGTTCATTTCATTTCATTTATTACCAAAAAACAAGCACAATGTAATGATGCTATGGCTTAATAATAATGTACAAAATTGTTGGTATTGATATTTTGATAAATACATAAATAAAGAAGGAATAGAGTTGTCCCGATATATTTATCTTAGGAACAGTAATTGTACCTTAAGTTCGCTGACGGAAACAATACATTTTAATTCATTTCACTGCAATGTAGCTCAAACGATTGTGTTTTGTAGGTTTTGGAATCGGTAGTATGATCCACAGTGGACTGCAGTTCGGGGAATATTTCCAGGTGTATGAAGGGCCGTCTGTATGCAGCGGAGCACAACAAGCTATTAAACCCATCACACATCTGTTCTTCACATTTGGACAGCTTTATTTTATATTTTTGAATGCCAAGGTATGCTTAAATGTAGGATGAGCTAACTAGTTTATGTTATAGTAGTTGTTGTTGTTGTTTATAATCTTGATGTTTCACTCAACAATTTTTTTTTGATATACACTTCATACAAAACATTTCGTATAATTCGCACACTTCAATGCATATAAGATGTGACTGGCAGGCATACGGGCTCAAAGAGGACAATAGTTTGTTTTGTTTTTGTTTTTTGTTTTTTTTTAATTTCCGCCTGCCCAAAATACGAATAAAGACATTGATGTCGCCAATGAGTCAACGCACAGGTAACTAGCTTTTGATAGTTTCCCATGCCACATCTATTCGTGATTACGCCTTTCATGAATGACAGCTACTTTTTCACCTTTCCATATTGAAAGACGAAAGTAGGCCCCCACTTCGTCGGTTTCAATTTCTCGATGTGGGTTAACTTGCCATGAAACGATCTTAAAAGGTTGCATAGACATGTAGGTCAAAAAGACGCTAACATTACAGGGTCGCACTCTAGATTTCGAGAGATACAAACAGCTTCATAAGTATTTATTTCGCATGTAGGCGACCTAATTCATCAAAATCGTTTATGGCACAACAGTTCTGACTTTTTTCACAATGAAGTTCAAATAATTGCCGGTGTCAAGTTTAAATAGACATACATCTTAGAAACTGTTAGGTATCCACCTGTTAAAATTTTTTTAGAAGATTAAGTTTGTCAGTAAATCAGGCGTGACTAGATCGCCCAATTCAGTTTTCAAGTATCGTGTTTATTAAAACAAGGTTAAACCTTCTGAGCGACTATACGTAAACGTTATAACTGACTATATACCTAGGTAAATGTTCACAGAATTTTAATCGCGTTAAATGCTACAAACATAGACGCCAGTATACAACGAGGAACAGGCGGGCGTACACCTGTACTAACAATATAAACTAAGACTAAAATGGTTAGTTTTAAAGTATCAGTTTTAAAAAACATTATAACTTTCTGAGGGATTATAGGTACACTCTCTGAGTGACTACACGAAAATGTTCACAGACTTATAATCACGTAAAATTCTACAAACATAGACGCCAGTATACAACGGGGAACAGGCGGGAGTACACCTGTACTAACAATATAAGCTCGGACTAAAATGGTTAGTTTTAAAGTATCAATTTTAAGAAACATTATAACTTTCTGAGTGCTTATAGGTACACTCTCTGAGTGACTATACGTAAATGTTCACAGAATTTTAATCACGTAAAATTCTACAAACATAGACGCCAGTATACAACGAGGAACAGACGGGCGTACACCTGCGGTAACAAGGTAGGCTAAGACTAAAATAGTTAAGGATAGTTTTAAAAAATCAACAAAGGTGATTTTGAGTTTTCTGTCTGAACTAAGCAGTTATTCTGTTTTAAATTATCATTAAAAAAAATTAATTTTCTGAGTGACTATACGCATTCGTTTGAAGTTTACTATCAGTAAAATTCTACAAACATAGACGTCAGTATACAACAAGGAATAGGCGGGCGTACACCTTACCTAACAATATAGGCTAGGACTAAAATAGTTTAGGATAGTTTTTTAAAAAATCAGCTAAGGTGATTTGGATTATTCTGTATGAACTAAGCAGTTATTCAGTTTTAAATAATCATTTTAAATAAAGCATTTAACAATCTGCCTGATTATACTTAAACTTTCTGAATGAAAATGCGTAAACGTTCTGAATGACTATACGTAAACGTTCTTAGTAACTATACGTAAACGTTCTGAGTGACTTTACCTAAACGTTCTGAATGGCTATACGTAAACGTTCTGAGTGACTTTACGTAAACGTTCCAGGGACTATAAGTACGTTCTGAGTGACTTTACGTAAACGTTCTGAATGGCTATACGTAAACGTTCTGAATGACCATGCGTAGACGTTCTGAGGGACTATAAGTACGTTCTGAGGGACTTTACGTAAACGTTCTGACTGGCTTTACGTAAACGTTCGGAATGATTTTACGTAAACGTTCTGAGTGACTTTACGAAAGCGTTCTGAGTGACTTTACGTAAACGTTCTGAGGGACTATAAGTAAACGTTCTCAGTGCCTTTACATAAACGTTCTGAGCGACTTTACGTAAACGTTCTGAGTGACTTTAGTAAACGTTCTCAGTGCCTATACGTAAACGTTCTGAGTGACTTTACGTAAACGTTTTGAGTGGCTATACGTAAACGTTCACGACTTTACAACCACGTAAAATGCTACAAACATAAACGCCATCATACAACGAGGAAAAGACGGGCGTACACCTGCACTAAGCAGTGACTTAAGAGTATTAAGACACTTAATATGCTTGGTTTCGGGTGAGAATGAGGTCATGGGTTATTGATACCCCTGTTGCTCTATTCAGAGTTGGAAGATAAGCGTTTACCCCGATACACTGCAGTCTTCTGAATGTAATAGATTTCACAACCATACCGTCCTTATTTAGCAATGGAAGGCCATTTATTTTGCACTTTAGAGTAAATCGAAATAATACAAGCGAAATACCGTTTATCACGATGTTAAACGCCAATAAAACCAATCTTTTTATGTGTGTATGTGTGTTTGCAACCATTTATTGGACACGTAGGCTCTTCAACTGAATAGCTCCGAGTGATGTCCAAAAATTATATTAGAACTATATACGCTGCTACATGTATATGCACGAATTAACCTTAGTAGGGCGAAACGCCAAACACCCAAACAAACAGACAAATACAATTCAATGTCCTTGTTTTTATTTAATGACTGTTGAAGAGGACAACTTGTTTACCTAATGTATGTGTTAAAACAGTGAAAGTTTGGAGAAACATGTAAATTCATGCTTCATGCAAGGGCTCTATTTTGTTTGTTTTGCTTTCAGATGTGTATTAACAAATTTCAAGTGGTGGCTAGATTTGGTCTGATGCACATGATCGGAACCAATATGTGTGTGTGGTTTCGGAATATCGTAGTGGAAACACTGCACGAGATTCACCAGCACGAGGTGGCGCACATGACTTCAATATCACAACCACTTACAACAACAGCAGCAAGTCGAATGGACTTCAAACCAACTATCAATAGTAACGAGAGTGGCGACAGGCTTCATAAGAGATCGGCTGGTTTCACTAAACTTAGTAAGTTTTACGCGCTTAGTATATCAAAACCGATTCAAAGTTCTGTCCTTAGCATATTTGGTAGTTAATTGTATTAACAGGTAACACCTTAAATGTTTTGGTCTGTTGTAGTAACTGGTGGTATTGTATAAAGTTGATAGTTTTTTGTTTTAATTAACCACAATGTTCCAGTAAATAGATATTACGCTAATTAAAGTCCTTCCGCCAAGGGAGCTAGTGTCTAGAATCTAAGGTGTGTGAATATCACACACGGACTTCTCCCCCCTATGCTACGTCATCAAGTTTCTGACCAATCAAACGCGTGATACTTTTCAAGGTTTATTCTAATGGTTGAAAATTATATTTATACCTGTGGACACTAAACTATGTATATTCCGAACAATAATTTTTTTTTATATTGTGATAGAAAGCGCTTTTTCTCATTATGACTTTCAGTTGACGGCCAAGCTGAAAACTTGTCGTATGCGACGAACGGAGAATCACATTATCACAACTTACCAGAGATCTCTTGCCACTTCAATGACGTTATGGGTCGAGTAGTCGAACAGGCAGGGCCATATCTGTATCCATGTACAATCGAGTACAGTCTTATATGTGCAGGTATGTTGTAGTCGATTCGGTAACACTCGCCGATAATCGGTCTGAACTGAGTTGGGCCATTAAATTGCTTCCTTAAATCGCCCAAGTGGCACAAGACCACCATTAATTTGCCCTAAGCCGTAATGTTAACATTTGGTCCCACAGCTCCCTCCCAAAGTTCCGTTGAGCGAAAATCCCTGGCACATACTTAAATCGGTCCTTTTAGAGTTTCCAGTTCAAATCTTGGCAGACCATGACCGGCAAAATCTTGAATTGACGAGCCTGGAGGGTTAGTACAAAGATTTGTAATTGGTAGTTTATTCTGTTGATCTAACATCGGACAATAAATAAATAGACAGTTATCATTCTGTTTATTTAAACTCGTCTGCCTCCTGTACAATGTAGCTACTTGTACTAAATACACCCAGTAACAACACACAGCTTTTATATTTACACTTATATTGTCAGTCAGTATGTTACAATCAAAAACTTAATCAAACATAATTTATCCTCTGTGTTAATACCCTATGAATTATGGGCCTACTATGCCTGAATTGGAACGCTACCACTTTTTTGAACACGAATGGTTACGGTACAGCTTTTTGAATATCATCATTAAAACATGATTTGGTATTTCTGAAATTCCATAATTTGTTTTTCTCTCTTGCCTCGATCCTAACTAATCCTATGCTATCCTTCCTTGTTCAACGTCTTAAAACGTGCCTGCTTTACCTGAAATATTGAACAAGCGACTGGCCAATCGAAGTCCGTTTACGTTCATTTGGCGTGTAGTTTACATTGCCCGTTCTAGTTGCATTCTCCCCATTATTATGACCGCTATCTTGCGCCATGGATAAAATGTTTGATACTCTTAAAATAGCAAAGAACTTTCAAGAGAAAAATGGAAAGAAGTTTTGATAACAGTAGCGATGTGCGATGAATTAGAGCAAGGATATTTAGCCCTTATGATCACATAGGCTTTATTTCTAAGTATCATTTCTGTCCGAAAAAGCCTTAACTGGTATATAATATGACAGCCTCCAACGGAAAATTGACTATAGATTGCATTTGACTGATACTTGGATCTTGTTTAGTTGGGTTAGAGAAACTCAACTTCATCTGAGCCTTTGGGCTTTCAAATTTATGCCTTGAGAGATATATGCAGTCTGCATTTCCACCTCGCCTAATGACGATTCCCTGAGCCCAGCCAGGACTATTTAAAAACTCCTGAGATACGATGAAAGGGATTACTTTGCCCATGCCCTCAAACTGGCTGATTAAATTACCAATAACATTTCTAGGGCCGATCGTGTTCAATATAGGGGTTTACACAAAGTCTCATTGTCCAATTCGAATACATTTTCAAAATAACTAAACTTTCACAAACTACGAGGTTGTTCAATACTTCTACTTTGCTGGGGGGGGGGGGGGGGGGGGGGGGGGGGGGGCGGGGGGGGGGGGGGGGGGGGCGGGGGGGGGGGGGGGGGGGGGGGGGGGGGGGGGGGGGGGGGGGGGGGGGGGGGGGG
>JARFOD010000486.1:0-11876 GCA_031763545.1 Mopalia muscosa | reverse complement strand
CGAGATACGGGTGTATCGTGATTGAATATCGAGATACGTATCGTATCGTGAGATTTCTCAAGATACTCAGGCCTACTGTTCACTGACACTTTGATCCCCAGGCGGCGCCTCGGTCAATGGCGTGTTTATAGGTCATTGGATTTGTTTGATCAATGAGGCTGTAGCCGAAGCTGTTTTAGGAGCGCGAAAAAGTTACGCTTTCCAGACTGATATTTATATAGCTTGTTTGTTTGATTGTTTGTTTGGTGTTTAACGTCGTACTCAAGGGTATTTCACTTATATGACGGACAAAAATACAGATACGATATTTATATAGCAAAGTGCAGTGACAGACGACCAAACCAATGGCGGCAACATTGAAAGTGTCAACCGTTTAGTCATGGGTGACGGAACTCGACCCAAAACGCAAGTGGATTGGCTTCTTCATTACCAATGGATTTGTAACCGAGTGGGCCTGACGTTTGTTTTTTTTTTTTGCCCTTCAGAAAAAAACTCCAAAACTATTGTCTGAGCCCCTTGACTAATATAGCATTAGCTGCAAACTTTGCATAAAACATATGTTTTTTTATTTGATAAATGCATATATAGTGCTATAATGATATAAAGAAAGCATCCATATATTGTAAAATAACTTTATAAATAAGTATTAGTCCCATTAGTCCGTTCCACAAGGTAGTCGCGTTCAACATCTAGATTTTATAATTAACCAACTGTAAACTTTTTGTTGTGGCGCGTTTACAGTCACGAAATGTTAAAATACTAATTTTTTTATGTTTTTTCTGGCTAGTTGTTTATCAAAATATGGCATGTGATATATAAAATGGAAGTTGGATCATAGGGAATCTAAATATAGTCTTATTTTGCTTGTATGTGCAATAGTTGTGCTGTAAATATAGAGAACGTATTTTGGAACGTAGAATGTATCACTATGGTGAGCATGTGTTTTAGGTAGTACCCTATCAAGAAACAAAAAACAATTCAAATTTGAAAAAATGAAAACAAAATTATTATTTTTTTTTTTTTTTGAAAGACCTTTACAAATTGGGATATTTTCATAGCAAAATCATTTTTAAAAGTTTTTTGGTCATGCAAGCATCTGTATCAGTTTCAATGTGATATCTAAAAAAAATAATAACAATTGGCGTGAAAAAAAATAATTGGCAAAAAAAACCAAAAAAACCTGCCTGTCTAGCCCTATTTTTTCCCGGCTGTTGGATGAAATGCAGCATTTTTTTTTTTAGGTGTTAATTATAATTTGCAGGTCCACAATTTCATTCCACAGATGACAATGAATGTCAAGTTGATGCATGTAAATTTGGAAGCAAATTACAAAACCCCTAAAAATACAATAATAACTGAACAATTTTGCTTTAAAATTGAATCCTTTTCATATAAAATGAACCCTTTTGATATAAAATTGAACCCTTTTCATATAACATTGAACCCTTTTCATATAAACTTGAATCCTTTTCGTATTAAATTGAACCCTTTTCATATAACATTGAACCCTATTCATATAAAATTGAACCCTTTTCATATAAAATTGAACCCTTTTCATATAACATTGAACCCTTTTCATATAAAATTGAACCCTTTTCATATAAAATTGAACCTGTTTCATTTGACATTGAACCCTTTTTATATAAAATTGAACCCTTTTCATATTAAATTGAACCCTTTTCATATAAAATTGAATCATTTTAAAATTTTGGTCATGAAAAGAGTAAATATTGACTATTTTGAAGTCAATTAAAACAATTTATTGGCAACAGTGTGTAGAATGAACCAAACTGGGTCTTCTCATGGTTATGCACACTACTGATTTTGACGAATTTTGTTAATCTGATCATCAATGAAGCTGTATTATAAAGCAATTTGGCTTTTTTTTTGTTATAGCGCAGGGATAGAAATGTTTTAAATTAACAGCTGGACATTTGTCCTACAGCTTCAGAAAGTTCCCAGACAATTTTATTTTTGCCGGACCTTTTTTTATGCATTAAAAAATAAAGCCATTTTCTAAATGTCCATCCACAATATCATCTAATGTTATTAAATATTACTTAGTTTATTAGTAATATTTGTGTTGTATTTAACAAAATTTATATATATTGAGATTTTATTGCTGTCATAGCCTATATGCCTAGCCTATCTCAGGCCATTAGATCTCTCAAAATTTTATAGCACCAATTTTAAGGTTCTGCAGGAAAAAGACAACAGCAATGGCCTGTGCACCGCAATAACTGATTTAACTGACCTGCACAGGAAAGGTACGGCTCCTTCATTGGCCACAACAAGGTGAAAGATCCTAAGTAAAATTTCCGGTGGCAGATTTTGAGCCAAGCTTGTGCCTTCTTTAGTTTCACCTTCTGATATCAGTGAAGAGCTCTGCGGTTTCAATTTCTTTTTCTTCTCTTTAGTTTTCTTCTTCTTTTTCACTGGAGGTTCACGATCTGATTCTGCAGAAAGTTTGTGTTTTTTCCTTTTTCCTTTACCTTTTTTGATTTTTGATTTGAAAGATGTATTTCCTGACTCGCTATTTTCATTGATGCCAGTCTCCATAGGGTGACCCAGAGATGATATACGATTAGTTAATTCTGTTGACTGAACTGGATTTTCATTGGTTAAGGATGAATCTTGGCCACTCCCAAGGGCAGTTACTCTATCTACACCTTTAGAGTCCAGAATTACATTGGGAGCTAAATTTAAATTCTTATTTAGATGGCATTCTGACATAATGGTAGATTCAATTATTGTGTCAGAACTGTCGCTATGAATGCTTTCGTTTTCCCCATTACTGCTTTCTCCCGAGCTTCTCTCTCGTTTTGACTTTGTTGAGCCTTTTCGTGGTTTTCTGTGGAAGAAAAATGAATGCTAATTTGCATAAAATCCAGATTTAATATGTTAAATTAGAACCATAAAGTATAATTCAATTTAGTTCTTCAGAACGTTTGCTTGTTCGAATGGGGTTTAATGTCTCACTTAAAGTTATTTCACTCATATGACGTTGTGTCACCCCAATAGGTTAAGGAAGCCACCTACGAGCCTAATGGCAACAAACAACAACAACAGGACAATCCTTATATCAACAGAATCGGCTTGAGTAAGTTGAGTTGACCCTTACATCTTAGACCGCCAGGGAAAACAGTAAACCTAGGACCGAATATTGACACGACTAGTAGTGGCAAACTGTTTGGTTTCCCTTCATCCAAACCATAAATAAAGCAATGGGTTGGCATAGTCTGTAAAGGGCACATCTACCCTTTTTACCCAACCACCCACTAAAACTAAATGAACGAGTCTACATTTGTTTGATTGTGGCTTAACACAGTTTTACAGGTTATTTAATTGACATGACAGTGAAAGAAGCCCTGTTGACCCCAGATTTGTGCTGCTGCTCTATAGTGCTGATACAAACTGGTTTGATTGACTATTGTTTAACGTAGTACTGAAGGGCAATTCACTTATATGTCTTCAGTGAACAATTTCTGAATGAAACACTATTCCATACCTTGTAAGGCTTGGGCCATATTTCTAGTCTAACAAGGAGGAGATATCTCTATTATTTCGAGTAATGGACAATGCGCTACAGCATGTAACCCTGGTGCCTTATAACCCTCTGCTATAGACTATAGGGCAGAACATCAAAATACCGTAACTTCCATTTAACAAACCCTGGACGAAGCTTAACAGACAACCAAAGAATAGCCAAAATTAAGACCAATGCTCAAAAAGATCACTGCCTTTCTTTGATGTTTACCATTATATTCTGGCAGAGGTGATACAATTTTTGAAAAGTGGCAGATGTATCGTATTGGTCTCATCTTTGTTCAATCGGCGAAACAGGGTTAGTGTGGCAAGAACTTCGTGCAGACATCAGCATAGTATTAGACAGAAATCAAGAAGAGGGTGTCTCAAATAACTATTTTTACAGAAACAAGGTGTCTAATTTTACTGTTGCCCTATCTTTCTCAAGGTCAATTTGACTGCAACCGGGTGTGTCAAATGGTTTCTTGGGTGTCTCAAAGACACTGAGACAGCCCTCTGGCTAACACAATAGACATCAGACGTGCCTGGGGAAGACGAGCAGCTCTAATTGCAAATAGCAACACTCACACAACCACTGAAGTCTAAGCAATTAGCAGCCTTGGAAAATATATGTTTCTCCACTCCAGTGCTAAGATAGCTAAAACCAGACCTAACTACCCTAGAAGTAATGTAGGTGTAAAATACTTGTTTTTTTTTATATTTTCTTTTCATCTGGTGCACTATTGTGTTACAGCATAGAACAGAATTTCAATTTCTGTGTGCATTTTGATGGCCTAATTCTGTGTTTAACCTATATTAGGTGTACAAAATACTCCAGAATACACTGGGTAGGCCGGTTTGTAAAAGCTACACAGGACTGATTAATATTTTACACCACATCCACTGGTATTTCAGCTACACGTATTCTGTGGCATGAATATAATGTCAAGTTATTTACATTCAAAGATAATGCAATCAGTTGCAGCCTAGACCGGAAACCACCTCCAACCACGCCTGGATAAAGTGGCAAGTTTCAAAGGATGTAAAAAAATATTGTGGTGTATCCATATATCATGAATATCTTCCAAATTTCACTCAAACTAAGGTTGTGTTGTAGCGCTGTAGTTGAACTCTTAATACAACATACTTAGCTGGCAGTTTTGCCTTTTCAGGTATCGTCTTAATCCCTGGGTTATAATCGGAGTCGTCAGAGTCATCCGAGGGCCACTCATCTCCGTCACGAACTCCAAATGAGAACAAAATTTGATTCTTCGGATCCTTTCGGTAACCTAAGATGCCTTTTTCCATTTTCGGCATTTTCTATGCGAAGCTTTGTCCCTTCTCCATTACTTGAATGAGCTTCAACAAAAAAAAAAAAATCCAAAATAAAAGAAAAGATTTGTTTGTTTGAGTGGAGTTTAACACCATACTTGACCATCGATACCACTGGCAACAGATAAAGACAAGACAAAACAACAGGACAATTACAGGACGCTATACCATACAACATCACAAACGGATCAGCTTTATGTTGCTCTTTAGCTTCAGAAACACCAGGGCAACAGAATGCAGAATACACATCATAAATAGCTCATTGGGATGTTAATGTAGTAAAACGGGTAAGTTTGTTTCTTTGATAGGGGTTTAAAGTCGTAGGCCTACTGAAGGGTATTTCACAATGTTTCTTGCCTTATTACAGTAGAAATCAGACAAAAAACCTTGTAACAACCACCCCCGCAATTGCCAAGCCACATCGAGGGACTCCAAAGACGGACTCGACCCCGTGAACAGTGAATCGGAGTAGGATTAGGAAGTGCACATGCTACCACTTAGCCACAGCCGAAGGCTTTATTTGATAAAGATATGGACCTGTAATAGGCTGGTAGGTTTACTAAATTCACTATTTAGCTCTACTTCAAATTCCACTGTATGGCAATTACACGATTAGAAGTGCTCAAACTCAGTAGTAGTCCATTTCCTATCTTTTCGTATAAAAACAAGGTCTAATTGTAGAATTGGTCCGTCACCTGTAAATAGCATATAACGTTGTATAATTCTGATTTTCATAAGCTTTTTTTTTCTGAATTCATTTTTTTTTATTGATTCCGGGTATCGGACTTAGGGTTAGGTACATGTACCCTTTTACTGACAGTTTTTTTTAGTTTTAGTTCTGTTTTATTCATCAATCTTTTACACTCAAATATCATTTCTTAGAGTGACGGACTAATTCTACAACGGCTCCAAAAACAATAAACACTGTCATCCCTGACGAGAACGGGCTGCCCCTGTTGCATACAAATGCCTGTTAATCAGAAAATCAACAAACATATTATGTTGTTGTTGTTGTCTGCAGAAGCGCTTGTTGCGCCAGCTGCGAACAACAAAATATTTTTATTATTTTTAACATTTGCTGGAAGAAAATAGTTCATTCGTTGTTACAAGCTCTTTAGGGAATGCATTTTCTTATTACCTGCACAAATGACACAGCATCTAAGTCGCTGTTATGAGACAAATTCTGTAAAACTTGTGGACAAAAACGCATCGAAACAACTCAACTTTAGCTTCCCTCCATGCTAACAACCTTGACCTATTTGAAGCGGTCAACTACATCCGGGTTATGACTTCTAGGTCAGCGGAACGTGCACATGTTGTGGTTAGTGGATAATACTTCTAAAAACTTGGTACGGGTATGCAATAATTTACGAAAGTCCGACTTCTCAGATAAGATGGCGAGAGGTCAAATAAATCAGAACTGTATCACTCTATCACATTTTTCAAACAAGTTCAACTGCCAGGCTCCCAGCCGAAGTACCATAGCCGTGTAAGGCCTAATGCCGTAATGGCATGTACTTAGGTCTGGCTGACGAGCCATCTCCTATGTTTGTTTGTTTGATTGGTGTTTAACGTCGTACTCAAAGGTATTTCACTTATATGACATCTCCTATGAAGGATGACTCCTACAACTCCTTGTGTAAATGTATCAAATGTAATAATGTTTGGGTAAAATTAGCAGTAGGCGATAGGAACTGGTAGATATAGATAAAGAATTGTAAATCGAACGACATGGTCCACATATGCTTAGATTGCTCTAAGTATAATCAGAAATCCACTTGATAGACTTCTGGTATTATTTCTGTCTGAAAAGGCCAAAACTTAAAAATAAAATGATAGCCTCCTACAGGCAATCTGACTCGGTTACGCTGCATCAGCTGAAACATGTATCAGGATCTATGGATCTATGTACATGTAGGCTTATTGAAGTATAGCATATAACACTATGTGAACACCATAGCTTAATTAGATCGAGGTATGGTATCATTATTATATACCGTCCTCAAAAAACGAACCTGTGGCCTATGGTAGCGTGTGCGCTTCCTTATCCTACTCCAATTTATCATTCACAGGATCAAATTGGTCTGTCGACCATCAGGTATATATGATAATATGCATGTCACACTATCTGGCGCCTGCAATTGCAGGGGTGGTTTTTACGTGTTTTCCTCTCAGTTTTCCACTGTAATAAGGCAGAGAACAGTTTGAAGTGGATATTCCGGCATCATACAAGTGAAATACCCTTGAGTACGACGATCAACCCCAAACAAAAAACCAATCAAATCATCAAAAAATGTCCAGGTCTAGTGGATTGAGATTTTTTTATCCAAACTACACAGACAGTAAATCTTTTCAAATGGAATCAACATGAAAAACATCTGTCCATATACTTGAAGCTTTAATTTTATAGCGCCCCGTGAGGGAACGGGTGGGCCATGGCCCTGAAGAATACTCCCTTGGCTTCCTCAGTCGATCGTAAGGGGCGAGAAAAGAGGTTGCTTTCTGTTGCCCTGGTGTTTGCAGAGCTAAAGGGTAATGGGAAGCAGATTTGTTTGTGATGTTCTGCATTTGAGTCCGTCGTCATATAAGTGAAATACCCTTGAGTACGACATTAAACATCAATCAATCAAACAACAAACAATCTAGACACCAGCTATAGAAGTTCTCCCGTCATCTTGTTACTAAATTCCCATGAACAGTTGTTTGTTCACAACCATCTGGCATACAGTATAGTATAGGGTGCTCACAAAATCTCAAACTACAACAGAAAGAGCTATCTCAGCTGACCTAAGCTTAATAAATAATACCTACATGTTCCACATCTAGATGTGTAACATGTACAGATGAATGTGTAATTTATTATGCCAGCGAGACCCTAGACCTGTAAACATGACGATGAGGAGATGAACCCCTGGTGGAGGAACTCCTCAGTGCCTTGTTTACAGGTATAAGGGATACCCTTTCTTTTAATGGAAGGTTTCTTTGTTTGTTTGATTGGGGTTTAAGGTCATATTCAAGGGTATTTCACTTATATGACGATGGATTGTCCATTTCACACTGTTCTTTGCCTCATAACGGTGGAAAACTGAAAGGAAATGTCGTAAAAACCATCCCAGTGATTGCCAGAGCCATATACCTGATGCTCTACAGGCAGACTCGAACCTGTGAACTGTATATCTAAGTAGGCTCAGAAAGTGCACTTACCACTAAGTCCCGGCCGCTGGCCTTTTAATAGAAAGAAAATGTAAGACCTTGTCCAGAAATTTTTATTATTTTCCTCTAAAGATATTGAAGTTTGATGAGTAAAACTTGTGTGTGTTGAATAACTCCTAATTCTGATAAATTGCAGGGGTGGAAATAATTATACATTTACAGGACATGTCTGGTAAAAGTTGAGATTGTCCTGTAAAATTCCCCAGAATTTATCATGGTGATAAATGGCCTGCAGGTCAAAATTGGAAAAATGTCTGACAAAATATTTTAAACATTTCCACCCATGAATTGTAATACAGTATTATAGTCATTGTGGCCCAAAACAGTTTATGTTGATAATCCCAGACTATATTTTGATTGTTCCTCACCATATAAGTGAAATACCCTTGAGTACGATGTTAAACCCCAATTAAACAAACAAACTTATTGTCATGGCAAGGGTTGTTTCCTTTACTCATTAGGGCTCAAAACTTTAGGACAAAAACACTTTCACATAGCTCCATGCTGAAACCCTGACAAGAAATTGATTTATGGCTCAAGTTACAAACACAGGTGGCTGGAGGGAGCTTCATGTTGCCCTGGGGCTCTAAGAGCTAAAGGGGAACAGGAAACAGATCTGTTTGTGGTGTCTGTATTGTGTCCTGTTGTTGTCCTGTCTTGTTTTTAATTGTTGCCAGTGGGGTCTAGGGTGGTTTCCTTCACCCATTGGGCTGACAAGTCGTCATTTAAGTGAAATTCTCTTGAGAACAAGGTTATACACAAATCAAACAAACAAACATGTTACAAACAAGTATGAACTGTGTTTCATATTATACATTTGTTTCACTTCTATTTTCAGGTGGTTCACCTATCGACCAAAATGGACAATTTGGTTTGGAAAAGACCGATCAAGAACTGACTGTAACACCTATTTGTGATAATCGACCGGGTAAATAATTGTCACATGGGAGATAACTCCACAAACCATGGCATATATAAAACAAGACATAGATTCCTTTACTTGGAACATCATGTCAAACACTGACGCTTTCCATAATCAAAGTCAAAACCATTTATCTATAAAACATGAAATTGTGGATTGGAACTATGAGGGTTTCCAGCAAAACTTTCTTTGCACAAAAAAAGTGGTGGGGGACCAGCAAATATGGTATGAAAGAGACATGAAACAACCTGCAGAATATTTTCAGTTCCTGCAAAATAGCTCCAGCCCAGATACAAATTTTGAAAACAAAGAAATGGTATCTACATGTATGGATCATCATAATGAAAACTTTCCAAGTAATGTTAGGACTTCTGAAGCTGTTTCACTAAAAAAAAAGAAGAAACACAAAAGGCATGATCTTTGCGAAAATCAAGAAATGTTACAGGGTATGGAAACTTCTACTGAACAAAATTTACATTTTGAAACAAATTTGGTTTTAAACCAAAACAAAAATACTCGGACAAAAAAGAAGAAATGTAAAAGGAATACACATGAGGAATCTGTACAGCTTGAGCCAAGTAACAACTGCTCTAACCTTTGCGTTTCAGACAAGTCATTGCTGAAGTCCTCTAGGATGAAAGAGAATAAGAACAGTAAAATGCATAATAGTTGTTCAGAAAGGAAAAGAAATATGGAAATGTTCTTGTCAGCTTCAACAAATATCGGTCATAATGCTGCATCCCCTGAACGATCAGCTCAAGTACAAAATATGACTGAATCACAAGCCTCTTTGTCAGATCGAACAAAAAGAAATATTAGAACGCTTAGTACGGCTAAAGAGATTCCAAAAGCATTTCAGTCGCTGCCACCAAATAACTGCCAAACTGTAAATGTCCTGGACAATTTATTGTTCAATCAGGGTTCACCGTCTAAAAAAAAGAAAAAAAAACGTAAACGAAAAGATAGTATTTCTGAAAGAATTGAAGAAGAATTTCAGTCCAAGGAATCTAGTAATTGCCATACAGGTAATTCCGCAGACAATTTAGATTCCCATCACTCCGTGTCAAAAAAGAAGAAAAAATGTAAAAAGAACGAGCAATTGTCCTCCAGTGAAGATGTGATTCTTCAAAAACGACAAGAAAGAGAATTAACTGGTCAGAGCTTTATTATGGAAGGAACTTCTATTAAAAGTGTGACAAAGAAAAAGAAGAAAGATAAAAATCAGTCTTGCGATTTTCAAGTTAATTTCCAGAGCTTCTCAGACGAAGGTGGTCCTACACACGGCCACTCTATGGTAATATCTGGCCAGTTAGATGCAAATATGGAGGTTAATTTAGTTTGTCATGAATCTGCTCACAAGAAAAAGAAGAAAAAGAAGGGCAAAGAGAAGAATTATCTAAATCGTTGCCTCTCACAACACTCTACTAAAGTTTTGAGTGATTCAGAAAATGTTTTTCAAACAGGTAGAAAAAGAAAATTATCAGATTCTGGTATTTATAACTCCCAAACTTTGTTAGATTCTGGTGTGGATGACCTTGAGAGATCATGTGAAGGTCTCAGAAAATCCAAGAAGAGGAAGAAAAACAAAGATGGATGGAAGGTGGATGAAACAACAAGCTTATCCATAGAAGAAACCCAAATAAAAGGTATTTTAAATGGTAGTAATTTCTTCTTTTTTTTTTTGTTTACTACAGATAAAACCAAATAGATAACCTTATTAAAATAGTAAACAGGACTTCCAGATTTTCAATTTCCATGGTCATGTTTTAGTGGTTAGGGTCTTAGACTACTGTCTTTATTTGTTGCCAGTGGTGTCGAAGGTGATTTCCTACTTAAACAACGGATTCAGAAATTCCAGGGTCCTCTGGCCGAGGGCAGTTTGTTTGAAGAGTAGCAATGCTGTCTTTACTCTACACTGGAGAAAAAGTCTTCAGTATTATGGATTAATTTATGGAAATGCTTCGATCTTGGTTGTGCTAGTGTAAATTATTTTTTTAAAACTCCACTGTCATATAAATGAAATACCTTAAAGCATGACAATTACTTTGTAGTGGTAGGTGTACGATTAAAAAAAAATGATGTCCAACATTTTCACTGCTCCTTACCTCTCTAGCATGAGGAGGTGCAAATGTGTATTTTAATCACACATTTTCGAAAGAGCTTGTCAGGCCGTCCACAATAATATTTTTGTTTTCTGTAACAAGACTATTTAAGTGGGTAGGAAGGTAGGTAGGCATTATTTAATTACTTTGCAGATGCATCGGGCGAATACAATGGCCTGCCGAAACTGAAAGTGAAGAAGAAACAAAAGAAAGAAAAATACGAAGGTGAAATAAGAATTTACCTGTTAGACAATGTTTAGTGTTGGGTTGTTATCATCCTTATCATTGTCTGTTCGAATTTAACTTCCTAATCGTACTCCAATTAGGTGTTCAAGGGATCGCCTGTCAACCATCTGATATATGAGTGAGTCACCTGATGTGGCTCGGGCAATTGCGGTGGTGGTTTTTACAAGGTTTCCTTAGTTTTCCACCATTATAAGGCAAGGAACAGTGTGAAGTAGACAATCCATCGTCATGTATTAAGTGAAATACCCTTGAGTACGACGATAAACCCCAATCAAACAAGCAAACAAATTTAATGTTGCTTTTGACCCTTTTTTGACACTATTTTGACACTATTCAAATGTAATAGTGTTCTCTTTTTCACAGGTAATATTTAAAAAAATTTCTACGAAACTGATCGATTTGGCCCAGAGTCAGTAGGCTTAAATATGGAGAGCATAACATCATGATAAAAAAAGTCAGTTATTTTCCAAGGGAGATAATCATGTCTTTTAAGTGTGCCCAATTCAAAACATGAAAATCATCAATGACAATGATTC
>JARFOD010000485.1:0-25781 GCA_031763545.1 Mopalia muscosa | reverse complement strand
TAACAAAGAGTGTTTTCTTTATTTTAGGATAACACCTTGTTTGTTTGAACAGATTCTGGTTCAGATAACAGGTAACCTGTCCGGAATCGAAAAGACAGACATAATAGAAGACCTGACAGCTGAAAGGTCCAGGTGCCTATTCGATGCCCAACTTTGAAGACCGTGGGTTCGATTCCATGACGAGTTTCATCATGCAAACTTTTCCGAAATCTGCTCAAAATAAAGGAAAATTAACTGCTGGAATACATGAGTTTATAATTGGTACCAAACAGGTATAAACCAGTGTCGTCGTGTAAATCAATTTCATTCGAGCTAGTATGTTTGCATATTCATACAGTCTCTCTTCGTCAACCTAAGAATAAATAAGTCAGTTAAGTAACAAATAAGCAGATCTATACAATGTCCTGATGTCGACACAGACGACAGAAACCAGAAACTGTTAGGTTACAGGTTTCAACGGGTTTGGAAATAACTGGATTGTATACAAAAACTAATAAAACAGACTCGGCGTATTCTCTAAAACTTGTCAGTTCGTGGTCTGCACAGAGCACGGAATTTACAATCATTGTTAGTCTATATTTATAAATTGGTGGCTCAGCTGTATGGTAGTCAGAATCCAATATCGGCTTTAGTTACACACTAAATTCCGCAATCTGAGCAGAATATAGAATCCATTCCAGCCTGTATCGTTAACACTATGGGTTTAGAGAGACGAAAGAATATAAAATCAGCTTATGTGTTTACGGTGTCCCTATTTCAATCCCATCTCAGTTATTCTCTCTTGTAACATTATTTGCCTTGTGTAATTAGTCTTTCTGAAAATGTTTCTACAAAAGGCTACGAGACAGACATCCAATTTATTATAGAGAATGGGACTTATTTATTATGACCTCTTCCTGACTTGGTCAGTTGTCCACGTACATCGAGACGGTTTGTTAGTCCTACAACAGCGTCGTTAAAAGGTCGAGACTTACTGGACACATGAATTGTAAACCTAACCGTCTTGTTTTATCTTACTACCAGTGTTAATAGCCATCGATTGTTGTAGCAGGTTGGTCGAAAGTCTAAATACAGAACATTAAGTGTTATGGTAATTGGATGTTTTAGTATTCCCAGATGTTCAATAGTTATATATTGAAAGATTACTTTATAAACATATAAAAATATGACTAGCAAATGATACCATTCTATATAATGTTATTGGAAGTTAAATGTTATGTTTAAAGTGATAATCCTAACTGTATTTCAGCGAAGACGGCCTTCCACGGAGTGACTGGACGGTGAATGTCAGCAAGGTTTTTCTCTCCATGCAATATCACGTATGTTCCTATGAAAATCACGTTGTAACTGATTCCAAGTCATGTGGGTATAAGAGGTAACGAGTGGGCAGATACTCTGGCAAAACAGGCTCTATCATTTACAAATATCTCAATGAACCTAGAATTGTCTGTCTCTGAAGTGGTCAACTGTGTTCGACCTTATTTTGTAAAGCTATGGCAAAGAGACTGGGATATATCAGAAAAAGGCCGCTTTTACTATAATTTTAACCCGTCAGTACATGTAACCCAGCCTGTGTTGGGGTCTCGCCGTTGTGAAACTTTATTTTTTCGGCTCCAGACAAATAAACGAAATCTGTTCACAAGAAGCTTAATCCACACTCGCAGCCGTAAAATCTGTAATGGGTAAAATTACAATTTTGAAAAATAACTTGATTGATACAGATTGAAAACGTTATGTAGGATGTTGGTGAACTGCTGTTTGTTAAGTGAATGAAGACTTTGTCTTTGCGACATTTTTTCATTTTTAAGCTACGTTAAAAATGTCCGTGTTTTTTTAACGTAGAAAAGTTACGAGTCAACATGTCGGGGATGGGTCTACCGTTTTTTGTAACAAAACTAATGCTTTCTCAAAAACTAGTCCTTTTATCAAAACCATAAAAAAAAAAATATATATATAACAAAATGAAACAAAATTAAAATTTTATGCACATTTTACAGCAAATCGTATTTCTTTACAAATGCAACCAGGGCTTAGGTCAGCTTATATTTACTGCTGCAAAAAGTTTGACGAAATTCAAACTTACTGAATCCTAGAGAAAAAACAGCTGTTAGTTTACTATTACCGAGAACTCTTCAACGGCGTGCATATTGGCAAAAGGAAATAAGGCAATTGTGAAAAAATTGAGAAATTGATTCAATTCCAGTCAAGAGATTTTTTGAGGGTTATTTCTCACTTTAATAGACACTTTAAATAACCATTTATCTGTTAGCCACTTCGATGTTTCACACCGCCCGTGTCTGTACATAACTGTGTGGATTTACAACCCGGTCTTTTCCCACTGCCGTTACGAACATCAGCATTTTTTCTTTGTCTTGGTTGCTTACTTACTTTGTTATATTGTAGATATGATTGCATCCGTTTTCATTTTATATGCAAGTTTAAAAAACCGCTTCATTTGAATACATAGATCGTGGCTTACGGAATTTTAACTGTTACTGTTTTTTGTTCTTTATAATAACTTTCTAAGTAATTGCATTATATACTACTCAAAGACATGTGAGAATTTTTGTTGGAACGTTTACATATTTGTGTCTTGAGATGTGTTACCTATACATCCAATTTTAAAAAACACCCCGGACGTTGCATAACTACTGTTATATACATCGCTCATTGTCTTAAATTTTAATTTCTTTCCCTCTCCAAGAACATACTTTCTGCTTAACAAGGCTATTTATAATGAACCTTCCATTTTACCAATACTGTATCATTTCCTAGCAGTTTGGTTATTGTTATGTTTAATACATCATTTGGAAGATAAGACATTTATTCAGTTCTAATTAATGTCATGATACCGATCTTTGAACTTTCTGTTTATTGTCCTGTGCATAAATTTGTTATAGCAATTTTATTGGAACTCTTGTGCTGCCTTAGAATGTAGGAGGCGCACCTTGGTGCAATAACAATTGTAGAAAGTGTTTCTCATGTGATTGGCACATAGCTCAGAGAAACACAAAGAGCTGGTCTATGGGATATTAATCGCCGCAATGCTGCTCAGAAACATCCTTCTTCGTGCATAATTACAAACTACTTTGCATTTATTACTCATTTTAAGTCATGTCTAGTACAGCGAGACTTTCTAGACAAATATGGGACGTGCTGGCCGAAAAATTATGTCCAATTGCCGTCATTAGTCCGTGCGCAAACAACTAAACATTGTCATGTCGATATTTGACGACAGAAAATCGATCAGTCAGGCAATGTTAGACCGTCAATGATCAGAACGGGTTATCTCTTTGTGACGAATAATATATCCACCAAACATCATGTTATTTAAGCCAGAAATAAACGCCAGCCCAACGTTCATTTGTTGACTTGCTAACTGAGTCTTTTAAACAACTTAAGAATTCAATCTTTATATGGATTTATTTCTACAGAAAGATGACAGTGTATTGTTAATGGAGCTCAAGGAACTATTCTCCTATACGTCATTTATATTTCTGGTGATCTTAGACAGGCATTTTGATTTCATTCCACGTAAAATTCTCTCAAAGATCAAGCTTTAATCCACAGTACATGAATAACACGGCCGAGTGCTTGACGAATGATGAGGTTCTGTCCGTGAACAAGTTTAAGGGGAGTTCATGGTATGATTTAAGAAATGTTCTGCATAAACTGAGACATTATGTTGTTTCTCTAGATGCTTGCCGACCTGTATGTTTAAAAAGAACAGTCTTTAACATACATATGAATAAACTTAATTTATTGTTTTGAGTTCGATACAGTTTAAGATAGACCTGCAGGTTTTGTATAGGTCTTGAATCTTATATATCATAAGTTTAACTTATTTTTTTCTTGACTTGTCAATATATTTTCTCGTCTTATGATCAAAGCTGGTTCGTAGTAGCCTCAAAGCGGAATAATTATTTTCTCAACGCTATTTAAATAAAACGCTATGCTTAAACTCGACCTGGTTTGTTTGATTGATGTATAACTTCATACTCAAGGATATTTCACTTATATGATGACGGATTGTTCACTTCACACTGTCCCTTAGGGGGTGAACCGAAATGAAACCTCATAAATGCCACATTTCCGATTGCCAGAGCCACATCGTGTGACTCACTCATATAGCTGATGGTCGACACGCTTACCGCTAAACCATGGTCGCATGCGAAAAACTCGACCAGGAGAATTTTTTTGCTCAGTTGCTAATGACGTCTATCGGCGCACCTTGTAATAATGTGCTGTTGTTGACTGCCAAGCCTATAGTATGTTAGCTAATAACGGAGTACCAATGAAATGTCGAACGTCGTATCTCTTCCTGGGAGGAATATATAAATCTGAATTAGCTGAACCAAGACCACAATTAGGAAGATTTTAATATACACAATAACATACGAGTGTCTTTTGAGCGGTGATCTAAATAATAAGTAATTATCAATATGTCCATTATTCATGTCGGAAAATACCTATAGCTAAAACAATGAAACGGTTATTTGCTGGAGACAGTAATTAAAAACATGACCACTACAGGCCCCTATTCATTATTGGTAATCTTCTCCTGGTTTGGTTTGGTCACGGTTACCATAATATTCCCTTGCAATAAAACAGCGCCTATATGTTACCAGTATGATTATGTTATATACATGAACTTTGATTGAAAGGCTGCTTAGTAAACGGATGCGCCCATGTTAAATGTTATGGATACCATGAGTATCTTACTGAATAATATATATAATATATACAAACATGAAGTGGTCAAAACAAATCTTAAGAAGATCATAAATATAGACAAAATACTATGTGCCATTTATGCGTGCGTTGTTTAATCTGGTATTTCCATTAATCAAGCTCGTGGTCGTGCCTTAGTGGTAGCGTGTGTGCTTACTAATCCTGCTTCGATTAACCATTCACGGGTTCGAGTCTGTCTATCGAACATCAAGTATATGAGTGTCACACAATGTGGCTCCAGCAATCGCGTGGGTGGTTTTTACGAGGTTTTCATCCGGTTTTCCATTACAACGGTGGGATGTGGACAGTCCGTTGTCATATGAGTGAAATGCACTTGCATATGCCGTTCAAGTCTGGTGAAGTTTAGCTGGAGCACTGACGGGAATTAGTTCACAATTCCACTCTACTTGCTGAAACCGATCGGATACAGTTTTGTGTGGATGTACGTACAATTGAGAAGTAATATGATCACTATGTTTAGACAAAATCTATCAAGTATACCATGATAAAGCTAAGCTTAGATCAATACTGCCGGAAACGGACTTGAACATTTTGAAGCTGAATTTTGGATCTAGGCTAACCGACAATTGACGAACATATAATAAGCGATTGGGATGTGACTTCTTACCCAAGGATAATTCTCTTGATGGCAACGGATTGTCCTATTCACACTGATTCTTGCCGAATTACAATGAAAACCCGGTACAAAAGCCTCGTTAAAAACCTCCCCGCTATTGCCGGAGCCGCCATCGTGTGACACAATCATATACCTGGCGGCCGACAGACAGCCTTGATCCCGTAACGGGTACATTGAACAAGGCTTAACAAACGCAATCGCTAACCACTAAGCCAATTCCACAGGCCCAGATAATAAGATCAGAATATTTAGGACATATAACAAGAAGCAATTCAGCATGTTTCTTTCAAACATGTAACGTTGTGTAAAGTTCTTACCGTTTTACACATCAAGTATGAACTGTATAATGTGAATTGTCATGGCCCTTATGCCAGTTAACTAAACCAGTTCCTAAACCAGCTCATGGTTATAGAGCAGCCAATAATACAGACTAGCAGAGAACACCAACACAAGATTGAGTTATCGACATTCAGCTTTGTTTTGACAGTTAATGTATTTACAATATTTAAAAAAACTGTATTTTTTTCGTTAGCATTCGGATGGTTCGGGAAGATTTCCTAAATTTAGCAAAGTTTTTGTACTGATGGTTTCCACGAAAATAGTACTTGGTTGACCTTAATCCCAGAATCGATCATGATGTGATTGCGGCTGGACTTTATCGTTTGAAGGAAGATATGTGTAGGCACCAACTGTTAATTAACTCCACAGTTAGTTACTTAATCACGGGACCATAGACAGAGTATTTAGAATTAATGCTGACTGGCAGCCATATTAAGTTCTATCAGAATGAATGTACTCTAAGCAGGCGACGCCGAATGTTCCTGGAAAAAATGAACATGTTTTTTGCTTTTCTTCGTGTCGTCCATTGTAGTTACTGGATAAAACAAGTTATGTACGCTCGTACCACCAGACCCGAGTTTTCCGTGCGGCTATGGTTTATTTTTGCTCCTTTCATGTTATAGCTTTTTACTCATTTACAAAAGCGTTTCATTATACAAAACACCATATCCATTTTGTACATGAGCGCACTCGACGAGACTTCCCCACCAAAGTCTTCAACCTAAAGTTTAAGTCACAGAGAGAAACCAGGAAATTAATATATAAACAATAACCTCAACTAAAACAACTAATTGTACATTTACATGTTTAGTATAAACAACATATCCAACAAGTTATTAATGATTAAGGAACCGGAGATAAACACTGAATCCTGTCCTTCACGGGTTCACACAGTTCATGCCCCCTCTTCTCCAATCTTGGTGAGATCAACGAGTCTCTACGACCAACATAAAACATCACAGTCAAAGCTTATTTCTGAACATAGTTGAAGCATCGACGATTTATGTAAATAAACTTTATTAGATATAGTGTCAGAAAGTTTGACTAGATAGCCAATCTGCCTGTCAAATCCCATTGCCACCATTGTCCATTAAGTGGTCTTATTTTCCTTAAAGTATTTGTTCTTTCCGCCATTAACGTCTCTTACAGAAAACACAAGTTATAAATCGTGACTTTTCTGCCTGAACTTCTTACTGATTAGAAACCTAATTAACCAATTTGGGTCAACTGTTCAGTTGATTTACAGACACGACTGCACGGGTGGAACAGAACTATTTTGTCACAACCTCTACAAAAGCCTATTGATATTCAATGTATAATGATTCCGAGCATTGATCTGTAAAACATTGCTATGACCACTGTTCCATTATGAACATCATCTGATTCAAATTGACTAAGTCACAAACTCACAACCTGTAATTCTGCAAAGAATACTAATAAAATAAAATGTTTGCTCTAGATTGTTTGCTAGACAAGTATTGGAAACAGTATACGTAAGCTGGACTCTTACATGCCAGCTATAACTATCTGTGTATAAGTGGCAACCCCATCACTTTCGAGAAAAGTCTGAAACGGTAGGATGGGAAATTATAATTTCCCTTGAAGTTTAGATCTAACAATAACTCACGTTCAATTATGTTTCGCCTGATATCAACAATAGCTGTTCGTTTCTTCCATTCAGATCATTTTCATATATCAATTTGAAACCAAGGCGATTAAAACAAAAACACAAAATCTTCCCTCTGTTGACAAAACCAAACATAAATTCATGGAGAGAGATGAATTTTGGATTAAAATTCGAACGTTCAGACCTACATGTAACGGTTAGTACCTGATCTTGTTTAATATGTCTTTAGATAAAATATCTTTTCAGAAGCTTGTCTGCGACAGGTTTTCTATCACATGGTATGATTATTTTGTTTTTACAAAACGGCATTCCTGTGCTTGTGCGATTGGTGTATGGGAATAAACATGTATTTGTCCAATGTCCATTATTATATATCAATTTAATACCATGGGGATTTAAAAAAAACCTCACAAAATCTTCCCTCTGTTGACGAAACCAAACATAAATTCATTGAGAGAGATGATTTTTGGATTAAAATTCGAACGTCCTGACCTACATGTAACGATTAGTACCTGATCTTGTTATGTCTTTAGACTAAACATCTGTTCAGAAGCTTGTCTGGGATGATTATTTTGTTTTAACGAAACGACATTCCTGTGCTTTTGGGAATGTTGTTTGGGAATAAACATGTATTTGTCCAATTTATTTCTTTACGAAATAAATGAAAGCTCCTCTTGTCACCACCTGTAAGCTGTTGGCTACTAATATTGCATAATTTAGTCATAATAAAGATATCAATATCTCTATCTGCGATGTAAAGAACTGCATTAGCCATAGCGTCTAGACTATAGACATGCAGAGATCTATGCTATTCATTAAGCTTACAAACCATAGTGCACTTATAATGATGAAATATGCCATTTGATTTCTTGGCTTTTGTTTCATTTATTATCCTTAAAATAGTTATCAAAAAGTCTGACCATTCCTACCTAAATGGGCAAATTAAGTTCGTCAAAAGATTGTCCCGGGCAAATGCTCCGATAAAAGACAAATTCGGTGTATTTTATGTTTGCCAAACGCAGGTGATATTTCATTGTGAAGATCGATGGAGATGTCTGGAGATAGTCACTCTTCACACTAACTGTCTATCTAATCAATGAGGTTGGATTGATCTGTTGTGAGAAGTGGTTTTAATGGCCGTACTTTGTACACTCTCAGGACGATCGATGTTGCGAATGGGTGTCGTCATTAGTTTCAAAATATATAGCCCAATTAGTGTTTTAATAACTTTATAACAGATTCTTCATGAACTACATGTTACTTTATTCTTGAATCATTTAACTATTAAAGAATATTAAAGATAGAAAATGATTCAATGATTCTGGTTAATAAATGATACTGTTTTGTATTAAAATCTAATAGAATAAATACCTTTCAATACCGTCATATCATCTAAAACAAATATGTGGTGCACGAGGGTGGCGTATTACATTCTAAATTGGTACACGAATAACAAAATAACTGAATTCAAAATCATACAAGCCAAAACATATGAATTGTAGAAAAAAAACAACAGAATATAGTTTTGATAAAATGCAAAGCTTGGAAGGGTTTCATCTAAATCCAAATGAATGATTTGGTATATAAACAGTTGAGATAGGTTTGACAATACGAAAGTGGTGAAGGTCTAATTGACCCCTGATACTGTTTGTTTGTTTATTTGTTTGTTTATTGGGGTTGACGGTCGTACTCATTTTACCACTTCACACTATTAAAAGCACACATTCACCCCTAAGTCACGGGCGCGGGCCCAGCCGATACGGAATCTATCAGCTGTATACATTGGACTTTCACCACTTTCGCATTATCGGGCAATTCTTCGCTTTTTCATCAATGTACTGGAGTGTTTATACTTTTCGTTCAGGTGTAATTGGTTTTAAGTTCAGGTGTAAATTGGCTTCGATATTTCGTGAGACAAAACAATAAATCAATAGTCATGCTTTAATTGGGATGTTTAAATGTATGGCTAAAAAGATGGGATATGCATCCATTCAGATTATGAAATAATCTGTTAGAAGCGTCGATTTTAATTGCTTTCTTTTCCGGATTCAGACATAAATATACTAGAAATTCTTAAAAAAAAACGTATTCGACAGACTATTAGAAATTATACTTCATCGGGTACGTTTAAAAGTCGGCTATGGTCTCTGGAGTGACAAAGGCTTTTAAAGTTGAGATGCTATCGAAATAGATAGGGACTATAGTTCCGGACAATTAGGTTCTCATTGATGGGAAACACACAACCGACTGTAGTTCGACTAGTGTCAGTAGGATTTTGAATGTACTCTTAGAAATATATCTAATGGATGATGGTAGTTAGATCCAGTAATATGTACTCTAGACAACTGAATAGCAAAGACATGCGGATTTGCGTTTGTCTTGATTCACTGTTTGGAAGATGATCAGTTTATAGTATACGATTAGATGTATTACAGATGGCGTTCTGTAAACCAGACAGCTGAAGAAGGTCAGATGCAAATCAGTTGACTCACGGGATATTGTTCGGAAATTAGAAAGCAAGATATGTGGTATTCAAGTTTATGAGTTGTTTTTGAGATTAAAAGATTAAAAGTGTTCGCACCTTCGAGAACAACTACACACTTATACTATCCTAGCAAATGGTGTGTCAGACAGGACAGGACTCGCTGATATTGAACAGGCCCAGTACAGAATGATTGTTTGATTTGTGGTTTATGCTGTGCTTAAATGTATTTCACTCATATGACGGCGCTGTTACAAATCAGGCCCTACATCCTCTTAATTAAGTAAACCATACCCACGGACCACATTTACTAATCTTCAGAAGCTTAAACACAAAATTATGTCCATTCAACGCAGTCAAAATGAGTGTGCGTGCAATAGTAAGCGTGAAGTAGTCTTCTCCTTTCAGGCGAGTTGGTAAAAGCACTGTCCCACTATAAAAACACCCCTAATCACGCACTTATTTTCTTCACCTCTTCCCGACTTTGTACGGCCCTTGGCTGAACTTAGCGTGATCTATAACACGTCGCCCTATCGATTATGTTACATATGTGTAGATTTGCTCAATGTTTTGCTGGTTTGGTTATCTTGTAAACATTTTCGTATAAGTTTTCAGTATACAAATAATTTGAGATTGATTCAATATCACTTAAGGGCGATATAAATCTCTATAAAGCAGTTACATGTATCTCCTTCCAAGAGAATTCTTGCTGTGCTTTTACAAATCATACATCCGGCATTGAGTTTTAGTGTTCGTAAGATAATATACCACGCTTCACCGTGTAGACTTAAACATTCCTTTTCAGCAACTTACTCCTTCTAAAGGTATACTGTGGTTTGTCCTCAACAATAGGCAATGACGTATTGGATTTATTTAAAACCCAAAGACGCGTGACAATTACAGTTTATCGTTTATAAAGTTGGTTCTGGAAATACAAATACCACGCAGCTATATTAAGAGCACATTGGGAGATGTCATATAAATAAAGTAACAGCCTACGCTTACATTTCTACTTTTTATCGACTTTCCCTTGACACAAAGTAAATGAAACCGTTTCTTAGCTAAGCCCATGACCGGATATTATCGAGCCTACATGTGCCATCTATTGGCAATTGGAGCTGTATTTTTTTTAGTCGAATCATGTCTGAAAGGCTTTTTTTCATGTTGAATTTTAAATTTAAATACTTTAAAACTTGCTTAATATATTGATGTTTTACAAAATAATTTTTGTTTATTATACAGTGATGGTAAACGATTCATACAGTTTCTTTTTTTAGTACGAAGCATCCTTGGCATACTCTATATGGGATAGCGCTGTACTGTAGGGGTGACAGACTATCTTAAATATCTGGTGCAATAACACGTGCTAGCGGTTCGTTTCAGCTGACCGATCCACAGTCATCATGGATTATGTCGCAATCTCTTTGCACGTATTACACACTGCATGCCTTGTCCAGTCTACGGTAACTGGACGTTCTGGACAAGAAAGGGACGTTCTTCCGAATACGTCTGTGTTTAATTCCCGTCGTTAGTCGGTGCTCAAACCACTAAGCCTTTCATATCGACATCGCGATAGAAAATCGATGCCCCATGTAATGCTAGACCGTGGGTGATATAAACGGGATACCGCTTGGTGACGAATTCCACGAAACATCCTTGTACTAGTTAAGCCTGCAATAAACACCAGTCCAGTGACAATACTTTATATGACTGTTGGTTACTGAAAACCCCTAAAGGAAGGTTGACTAAAGATTGCTGTGTGAATAGTGAGGTTACATAGTTTGATAATGTATTTTGAAAATTTCAGGATTAATCACATGATACGGATTTATTTCCACGAAAAGATGACGTGCGTCTGACGGTACATCAATACAGCGAAGGACAACATCGTCCGAATTCAAGTAAGTTTTTAAAATTGTTTAGATTTGTTGAATAGTTTTATTAAAGAGATTGGAAGCCATTCCGATGGAATAAGATATACAGGTGTGGTTTATGAGTTTGGCTGTACGGACATGCTTAAAATTAGTCTTGTTATTATGTAGGGCTATGTGTAAACTGCATACAAATGTTTGACTATTCAACTGCATTCACGAGCTCATTTCAAACGTTAATGCTTTTTTCCCCAAATATAGCAGAGGGGTAAAATCTATTATGAAAAAGCCCTAGTGTTTGCAGAAACAAAAGAATAAAAGCGTCTAACAAATGATGTGCAAGGAACACATCCATTGTCGAAACAGAAATGGTATTTCGATGTCGTCAGTTTCTTTTTTATTTAAGGAAGTTAGCTCAGCCTGTTTTTAAATGCATTTCCTAATACCTTTAAAGAGGGTAAAGGACACTCTCCGAGGGGGGAAATGGAAAGAACACACACTGGTGCAATTCATTTTACACTTGGCATAGTTTCAAAGCTTCAAGACAATTTACAAATCTGTCCCCAAAACGGTAAGCAGTATACTTAAATACATGGGCAAATACTGACCTCTAAGTTGTGAATGTATGTAACACTAAAAATTATCAATTATCTCCCTTAGAAAAGTTTTGATCATGGCGTTATAATTATTTTACAAAGCATGGGTTGAATCAAAGTCTTTGACAAAATAATCCTCCACGAAAAAAGAATAACAATGTATTTGAAAGAAAGGATTAGTTTTTCTTGACGGTTTAATGCATTTTGTAAGGTTTACGATGAGTGTGTTACCTGATGAAAAGTAGTCCCGGCAGATGTGTGTAGTATTGGTCAGCCCATCGATCTGACGAAACTAATGTGAAAACTCATTTTAGCCCTGGCTGTTTACATTTCAGTACAATATATAGATAGCAGGCATCCACATGTTTGAACAACAAGGTTTACCATAAGTATTGCTTATTAAATTGAATATATTGTATTAAATACAAGCCAGATTTGTTTTGCACTAGTTTAAAAAGAACTTTATTCCATGCTTCACACCACTGGTATGTCTGAAGCTATTGCATGTTGTCAGCCTGGAAAAGGCGAGCATTCTGTTTCTGCTACACTAAGTTGTCTAGTTATTTTCGTTTGTTTGTTGAAATTGTGGTTTTAGGCCGCTTCTCTGGTATGGATTTCGCGACCTGTCAAATCACAACGTTCATTTTCCTATATATATATATATATACTATATAAATAAGGTTAAACTATTTTTAACAATAGATAGCTTTTGTACAAAGCAATACTAATAATAACAATATAATAATATAGGGTGTAAAACGGAAACAATATTATATCAATAAATCTTGAAATAATTTAGTCTATTTACAGTTTCTAGCTATTTTCCGCTTCCACATAATAATAAGTGCTACTGTTACACACAGCTGATTGACAGTTCCTAATGTGACTAAAGCCAGATACCAAGGCTTCATCGTTATCTTCACTTTAAACAAATGATCTATTCTGACTTAGAGAATATTTAGCAGCCACTGCTATATTACAACATATTTTCGACTTTGGAAATGAGGTTTCATAAGACATCGTTGCCACTGTGTTTCTTAAAGAAAACGAAACTTTATGACCAATTTTTATCTCCATAAATATCATCCTGATCGGAATGTCGTCACGCATTCAACCTTGTCTATTATTGGAAACCAAGGTAAGGTAAAAACAATTTCATCAGCTCTTCACACAATCTTTTTGGAGATAAAAACGTATCCTGTTCATGTCCTCTGATTAAAGAAAGCATGTTTAAAGAGTAGCAATGCTTTCTTTACTAAGCACTGGAGGAAGATTAACTTTCCATCAGTATCAAAACATTTCACACATGTTATGGTTGCAGTAGTGTCATTTGTTGTTGGAATAGTTCACCTTCATATAAGTGAAAACAAAATTTATCTATCTGTGAAACCTGACATGTGATCATGTTGAGCTTCATTCCCTTTAATCTTCATTATATGTGCATGCCAAGATGTACAGGATTCATGTGGGTTATTAGCCATTTTAAAAATAAAGAAAAGGTTAGTTGCCGGAAGCAGTAATCGGAAACATGACAACTCCCGGTCTCTATTCATTATTGGTAATCTCCTCCTGGTTTGGATTGGTCACGGTTACCATAATAAATTTTCCTTCAGCTAAATAGCGTCTTCTATGTCTATCAATGAGGTGTACGGTCGGTGTGTGACTTGAAAGGCTGTCGAGTATAATATACACTTGTTATTAACTATTTTGGGGGTGGGGCATGGGTCCTTCCTATAAAAACATGCTTTCTCCGAAAACTATCGCTTGTATAAGCAGGTGGTTGATATACACTTCCGGTATCCTGGTACTTTATGGGGGTAAGTGATAATCCAAGCTTATAATAATCTTGTCTGTCTTCACCTAATATGTGTGGTGTCATATGCTGGAGTTGTACACCGTTATTTTCCCATTTTCATTGACTACATGGGTCACCTCCTTGATTTGCTCAACTTAAACGAGAAATCAACGGGTTAAACATGTATTTTGTTTTCGGGAAGGAAAAAATAATTTAAACATGTATTGATTTCACATTTTGGATTCAAACATATACAGTCTATATTTGATACTTTTGTTGTTGTCGTTGTTGAAATTGATATATGTAGGTGAATATACAGCAAGTGTTGTAAATAATAACCTAATAACCAGGTAATTAAATAATTCAATGACCAATGTGGCTGTGAGTCATATAGGCACACATGCTCATTCACGCACCTTATACGATAGTCTTATTCACTTTTATAATATCTGTTTAAGCTTTATTATCCTGGGAACAATAAGCATAATTTACATCGCTTCCAAACATTTGTTTTTAATTGATACAGAATATAATATGAGGGTGCAGTTAGAACAGTGTTTTACCACTGTGGAAAAAAAGGTTAAAAATGTACGAGTAACACAATTCGTTATGGTTTAAAGGAGTTTGAATGGTATCGTTAAATTGCTGTTCGACTATTATACAGTACCTTTTTAGCGATTGTATCCATGTTGTCAACATGATTTTAAAAGTTTTCGCATAGACGCCTGTGGGTTTCGCTCTGAAAAGACTTATATTAAGCTCTTGTCAGTTAGAGAACAAAATAACATTTGTTATCTGCACGACCTCTTTCGACTCAAACTTTTATATGTTTTCTCCGAATTAGTCCGCTATAAGTCTATATGACTGCTGATGAAACTATTGTCGCTTTTGCCATTCTCAATGGATAATTATTTAAAATGTAGGTAGACGGTTTTTGATAATACCAGCGAGTGCAGGGCAATTTGCACACTCCAGGAACTTACCTACTAATTACAGAAATAAAACGTCATGGGTTTGGCATTAAATTCCCTGCATAAGCATCAGTTTGCTAGGTCCATCAAAATAAATACATATAATACATTCCGTATGTTCCATTTAGGTTGAACCGCTTCTTTCATGAAACAATTTGTGTCGTCCGTTTTAAATGAGTACAACTCGAGCGCTCAATGCGGTTAACAAAACGAGTTTTAAGTATTTCAGGAAATGTTTTCTTGGTCGCTTATTTCTTAATACTTTCAGAGACATGGGTGCACTGGGAGGTTTAGTTGTTTTCGTACGTCGATTTCCCTCTTCAGTAGTTTCTACCACAGTTCATTAAGCAGGGAAGTGCCTGGCCATGTTTACCGTCTGTAGACTAGACCTGATGTTACAAGTGTGTTAGTGGAGGTATACATTCTAGACAACGCTCACCTTTCCTCTGATTAAACTACTGGTCGTTTGAATGACAGTGGGAAATTACTCTTGGGTAACATAGGAAATTGTTTTTTTTGCTTTTAAATACGCGACTAACGCTTCTCGTTTGCGCTTTAAGCTACGGAAGTTTGGTCGTATATCTTACCAGTGTTCTACGGTTCCTTAACTTTTAACACCTAATCTGTTTTACCGTCTGTTAAATCATCGGAATGATAATCAGCATCTGGATTAGTAGAGCGTCATAGTTATTAATCGAGAGCATAACATCAATTGTTAATCAAAATATTACTAAGTTATCAATTTTGCAATTTTAATTTCTAAAGACCCTACAGAGGTCTGGGTACGTGTTTCCTTAAACACCTTGTCGTTGCCCTTTTCTGAGAATACAGTGTCCTTAATGGGTGCCAGTCCAAGGCTGTGTGCGACGCAGCATGAATTGTGTCCATGTTGACAACTTAACACGGCCCAAGAGAACCCCAAGAAAGTCGAGTTAATGTAGCAGACAGTCGACTCGATATTGACTGATGTGAATGAGCATAGTGGCAACTGCTGTAACGCTATAAAACAATACAAACCATAATGAATTATAAACAATAAGCAACTCTTGTCAATCTGTTATGGGTTACATGTAAAATGATCTACTTTGAGATTAGATCTATGGACTTGTTTAAAATTTTAATTTAAAAAAAAAAAAAAATAGTTTCAAACTTTCTTGGTCCTAGTCATGGGGCTGACACGTTAAAAAGACCCATTGATTCATCTCAAGACACGGACGTAGTGTTATTCAACAATATATTAAACGGCAAACTTTTTGTCACTAGAAAATCGATGATGCATTATTAAATTATTAAAACCGTGATTGATATTGTTATCATTTGATGTTATCTCAGTTGAATGATTTGATAAGAACACAATTAAAAACATTTTATTACACAGGTCATTATGTTAGTTTGTTGTAGCGATTAAGAAATAATTGCAGTGCTACATGATATATATATATTTTTTTCATTTAGTTTACTGATTTTTATTTTCTTCTTGAGATGACAAAAACAACAACCATAAAACAATCTCTAGGGCGCTCTCCCGAAAGACATAAACTTTGAGTTCCAGTCTTCCAATAAGGAATCAAATGTTGAATTACTTAAGTTAGATATTTGACTGACGTGATGCGTGGTGTGTTGTGTTGGCCAGTGGGTGGTTTCTTGTATAAAGTGGTGTTCATAAAACCTAAATCGGTCCTCCAATCAACTGCAGCAAATAACTTCATTTATTTTATTGCGCTAATTAGTAAATTTTCGTATTACATTTGTTCTCAAATAAATATCACTTCGTTCGCGTGACACATTAATTGAAATAGAAATCACGATAATAGGATTTCACATGACTATGAAGGTCATAAACTATTCCCAAAGCAAAGGCAATTGGATGAAGTGTAGAACTACACAGATTGTATTCGATTATTTGGGCAGATTGAAAGTTTTAGTGTTAGCTTTCGGCTTTTTGTAAAATTTTATTGCCGTCAATAAGATGTCAACTGCGTCTGCGCGTTCGGAACGTGTTACTAATAATTCAAATAAACGTTATGGCAGACCTTCTCTTCTTATAACAGGACTCAAAACAATTACAAATAATTATACAAAGCCGGTAGCAAAGTAATGTAACATATATTTGCGTATCTTTATCAGTTTTGTTGTATGCTCAACTTAGTTATCTGTGTCAGCCCATCTACTTTACTGTATCTGTTTAAAATACGAAATGCTACTATAGGTTCTATGACATATATATCTCTCGAACCAGAAATGTACGAGTGCAATAGGGTCAAACAGAAGTTCTGCGCGGAACATTTTAAGAACTCCGTGAAATAGTAGAAAAAAACATCCCCACGATTGCCTGAGCCACATCGTATGACTCGCTCACGAGATTCAACCCCGTGAACGGTACATCGAAGTCAGATTAGTTATCTTATACGATAACCACTACGCCACGGCCGCGGGGGTTTGCTATATGTTAATCTTGGACACATATCACCTTTTAAAATGGAGACTCTTGGAGACTTTCATCAAGAAACCAAACCTTAATTCTTATTATGCCATATCGTACATTTAGTTTGTTTTCTTAAACACTTCAATCAGTATGTGGGTTTAACACAAGAAAGAAGGCAACGCCATTGATTTTAAAATTTAATAAGATTCTCATTAAAGAGACTGTAAACTGTTGAAGTACACTATGTTCATAAACGTGCAAGATCTAGAGCTTGACTTTCGACCCAATTTTAAACAATATTTCAAATACTCAGTTCAGTTGTCCTAGCAAATTATGCAACACATAAAAAGAGATATGAAGAAAGTCATTGCTGAAAAATGAGTACCCATTAAGCACTATAGATACAAATATAAACTGCCTACTTGGAAAATGTGTATAATCGCCCATAAAATTTTAGGCTTGTTAAATCATTGCTGTTAAACTGCTGCCAAACTGGGTTAAACACTGTCTTGTGGCCTTCAGCATAACCTAAATACAACACAGAAAGGATGGGTTTAATTCAATCAAGGGTTGAGTGACCGTCACAGAGTCTGGTCGGGCTGACACAAGACAATGAGATATAAATCAGTGAAGATTGGAAACATGGATGACTTGTCAATGGTGTCTGTGCTGCTTAAAACTCGTTGACTATCACGTAATTGAACCGTCATATGAAGAGCCCTACATCAGAACTAGTTCCCTGGATAGTTATATACCTGCGGGATCTAGATTCGGAATAAACCATTTGGAATACAAGAATCGCTTTGATCACCTGAGACCAATCGAAAACTAATTATCGACTTATCCCATCACCTCAACTCGATTAGAATCTACAACTTCACCTTGACCACCGCATTTCCAGTCATACTGAAGGGCTTTTACTTTCCCCTAGAAACGAGTTCTATAACGTATATACTGAAGTCTTAATGCGTATGATTGCATGCTCGGAATGGCCGGTGTGTAGGTGGATTGGAACTTTGATTTTAATCTTACACCATATGTTTTTAACATTGTAAAGTGTTTGGCAAGCTCGTTCTACCGTGCTCAATGGCATATAAGAGTTATAATTGTACTAAATCTTCATATAGCTTATCCTGTTACGCCAGTGAGATTCTGTCACAGACACTGGTGGATCAATCTGCAGTTCAACTAAAAGCCTACAATGGTTTAGTGCTTATGCATAGCTTGTCTGTAAATCAACAAGGTTAAATGATACTACCCCCAATGTGCAAGGTCCAATTTGGTGCATCATATGTTAGCACGTCTATATTTCAACAAATGAAACAATCGTGTATTTAGCGAAGATTTGTACGTACACTCTTAAGGCTCTGATGGAATCCTTTTTTAACTGGTCTAAACCTTTTCGTTTCCGACCATCTATTCCATGTATTTATTTTTATATTGAAGAACCGTTTTTGTAGTAATGGTTCCATATAGAACCATTTTGTTTCTGAATAACCATTTTTTCTATAAGTGCCGCAGTGGCGTTAGTTCCTGATTTAGCAAGAGTACCATATTAATGAGGCTCTATTTTGATAGGAGAATCCACTCAGAACACATAAATGTAGTCCAAAGTTTGTGGTAAATTGTCATCAAACACTTTCGCCGATAAATTTTCGCACAGTCAGGTTTAAATCAGATTGAACTTAGTGTGCTGATCCAGTACTTGTCACAGATCGTTGTTGATAAAAGGGTTCGAGCACTTATAAGATCTCAGTGTTATTTCACAGGGACATACACGACAGAACGCTATTTCCCACCTTGGGAGCAAAATAAACTGTTACATTCACTCAAAATGCATTATCACATTTATAAATAGATCAGCAGCGCTGAGGCATTCACAAAAATCTCTTGACAGGAGACAAGCTAAATGCCAAAAAAAAAAAAAAAAAAAAAAAAAAAGCAAAGCCTTTTACTGTTATTGAAAATGATAAGGCTTCTTATGTTGGGTTACTCGCGAGTACAGCTGAACTCTTAGTAATAACATTAAGCTGGAGTTGTTGACTTGTTACAAGTTGTCATTGTTGGCAGTCCAAATGTGTAACTGATTGAAAAGTGTAATCCTTGTGACACAATCACACCAACACGATTCATTTCAATTTTGGGAAACAAATTATCAGCCGTTATTTTAAAGTGCATTTCGTCATGATCCCTTCATGTCTCAGTGATAATACAGAGAAGCTCTAGTGTAAACGTTACAAGAGTTTTGAACTGTGAACTTTCTATGACCATAATTTGTACATTGATGATACTGCTTATGTTATGATATGTTAGGAATACGCAAAATTCCGGTATTGGAACCTTCCCAGTTCCGAGACACTTGTCAAAGTACTGGTCATTTCAAAATGTAACTTGGAACAATATGTCGCACACTTTTCTCTAAACTGTTGTATGAATTCATTTTCCCTGAAACATACACAATTCCAACAAAATGTATGTTTTAAGATTCTGCTCATCTTTGATCTTGTAGAACATCAAAAATATCGAGCTGATAAACCACGGTGTTTCCTTCTCAAACAAGTACTTGTAATGTTACCATTTCTGGATGTTTGTTCAGGTTCTTAATATCCCAGTTTAGTATTGTATTAAGGACAAACACAAATATTCCAATGAACATTTATGAGCTGGTCAGAAATTTCAGTCTATTCATCACAGCGATTCATTTCAATTACTCAAACCCATTCACTCATCTAATTGATTTTGATTTTTGCTCACTAGCTTAATGACAGGTAACACAACAATATGCTAATTTACATTCGCCAATAGCTTCGAAATTACTATCATGATTTATATGGGAAGAATGTTTGTATGCCATGGTAGAAATAAGTATTAACTGGCATCGTAATGAGTTAGATTGTTATTCCCCAATATTTCCCAAAAATGAAGTAAAAAAAAACAAAATTGCTAAGAACAACAGACACACGTTAGTTGTATCTGTTAGTCGAATCTCTAATAGCGATGCCGTCACAATGCCTAATACATTGGCTCTAATTTCAAATCTAAAACGTTGCGAACAGTGTACAGATTAACAATAAGAAACAAATGTAGGCGTGGAGACATACGTGATACAGACAGTTGCTACATGCAGTTGAATTTATTTGATTAATCATGTACAACAGCTGTATTTGTCATCGTAAATTATTCGCACACTTCTTTACTTCATTGACAAATGTTTATTTTATGAGAACCAACTTAAATTTCAACAAAAATCAATAACACCGGGATAACGTAATGCATACAGGTGCAATTTGAATCCCATATTTTTGATTTGTGTCAAAATCCCGATGATGCGGACAAACGTGTTTTATTAATCCCATCATACCCGCTGATATAACTCACCCAACTTTCTTCTTGATCAACTTTGGACATTTGAATTATCCGACGTTTCATGATTGATTGGCTAAGTGGAGCTTTACGCGTCGTGCTTACGGAGATTTTACTTGTATGACAACAGTGTATGCCATCAATAATTGACACTTGCAAAACCATAAAACGTGTTTGTTTGTATGATTGTGGTTAATTGTCGTATTCAAGGTATTGCCTTATATGACGACGGATTGTCCATTCCACACTGTACTTTGCCTTACTGCGGTGTAAAACCGGGAGGAAAACCCACCTACGCGATTGCCGGAACCACAGCGTATGACTCGCTCATGTACCTGATGGTCGACATGGGAACTCGATTCGTCGAACGGTATACATCGAATAAGGATTAGTATGCGCACACGCTACCACTAAGCCACGGCCCTAGATAAAATGTGAGATGCTTCGATAATGTTGGAAAGTAAACCTTCACTCAGTGCTGAGTAAAGACAGCATTGCTACTCTCCAAACAAACTATACTCCGCCAGCGGTCTCCGGGAACAATAATAATTGATGCACACGCAATCTAGGTTTTTTTTAAATAAGTTGTCACTGCATCAAACGGACTCGAACTAGGGTTACCTGTTAGATGTTATTCCATGGTACGCAAGTTATGGATATTTTCATTGACCATCCAGTTTGTGATAGGGCGATGTTATCTTATGGTAAAACAGTTTCGGTTAATATGAATCGAGCCTACTGACGTTATCTAATACAATCTTTTTTACGGAGTGTTAGATTTGAATTGGTGACAGTTTTCATAACAGATGGATAAATTACTTTTCGATGTTTATATTGATTAAATATTATACATGGATTCGATTTCCTTAAAAATTAATATAAAAAAAAAAATATAAAAAAAGAAACAGAAATAAAAAGAAAGGAACCCGAACGACTGAACTCGGTGATTAATTATGACTTGTATTATATATTTTGATGGGCCCCCCTATGTTACCAGTGAATAAATTCCTGAATTGAACATCGTGCTATTGTTTCCGGGATTGCTCACATTTCAGCTTCATCGACCTGCTGTAACTTTATTTTACGCCAGAGCGGGTTACCTGTAAACTGACCATCAACTGTGTAATGAGTCGTATCGTCGCCTGTCGGCACATGGTAGTTCATAAACAGACCTATCTATTCAAGGGTATGTACTATGCACAGACCGGAGAACAAAAATTCTACCCCGAGAAGGAGTGATTATTATACAATTAGATCTAGTATTCTGTAATTTGATATCAGGCTGAATGCTTTGTAGGCTGAAGACTTAAAAAGATTCTAGCCTGATTTTAATCACGACTCATTATAAATAATGTCTATAGTTATCAGCTTGAAATGGAATGGGCCTTTGTGTTTGTTTATTGTGTTTCGCTGTCGGAACCTTGGGAATATTCCATATTTCTAAAGTTACATTACCATGAAGAGGTGTGAATTTAACTTAAAAAGAAACATACATGGATGAAGTAACCAGGTTAGGGAGGGGGAAACCAGTTTTATCTGACTTAATTTCCTTTCAATCTGTATTCAAAGTCAAGGATATTTATTTGCATAATTTGTCAATTGAATGTGTGACTATCTATGTGAAATTATATTTGCTTTGTTTTATATTACGATTCGAATTTCATAAACATATTCATATTCAAGACATTTGCGTATTTATCAGTGTGACAATGAAACATATTAATGCTAATTCAAAGTGAATTTCTCAGTAATGATTATCTGCAGTCTGCACAACCTTTTCTGTAGTGAAAAAGAAATGAATAAAAAACGGGACACAGGCATTAACAAATAGCAGGAATAGCAATAAACATAAAATGGCTTCAAACAACCGACAGCCATGAATGTGCTATGAACAGTACCCACAAAACCAATATAAAAACCATCGACTGATTTCGTAAGTGCTCTATACGGGTTTGCAGATGTGATAATGGATCTATAACATTACCATTTTCTTGAGTTTTTATCACATAACAGATAAGAGACACAAAAACAACAAGCAGAGGTGTCACGAATACTGTTAAAATGTGAGCTTTGCGAGACGGACCATTTGGAGTTGGTCTATTACAGTGGCCGTGTGATAACAAAAAAATCACGGTCACAACTGCAGTTTAGCCGTTTGACAGATTGCCGATCTGACAACCATAGTTTGTCCCTGAATATCATCAATAAACCTCCGCAGTTTTATTTTTCTACAAGGCATAGTTGATAGAATTTAGTTTGCGGATAATTTGCTCATCTTATTCATTAAAGGGCTAACTAGTTGGCGACAAGTGTTGATTGATGAGGATAAACTAGGAATTTAATAGAAATCAATATTGTCATGATAACCTTTTGTCTGTGTAGCTTCTCGAATATAACCGTGATTTGTGCCAACCAACCGTGTTAGAGTAATGGATACATGGTTAGTGAGATGGATTATGCATGAATGAGTCTCGTTACAGGGTGTCACCAATCCGCCCATCGGTAAATAACCACCCTTGTATCATGCATGTTATAATTTTAGACAAACGGTGATGACAGTATAACATAGTAATAAAACATAAAATACGTACGGGCATGACATTTCTTAACGCTTCGTTCTTACCTGGTGTGGCATAAGTTACATTTTAGAAATTGCGTGGTTATATCCCATTAAAAGTCGAATTTCTTAAAAACATCAGCACTTAATTGTATTACTCTTCTTTTTTTCTGTAGATGCGTAAGATCGCGTGTCCTAACTTCATGCAACACATGCACAGGTTACTTCCTTTGCCGTTCTGCATAATGTGTTATATTTTACGTCACGTTTTGATTAACGCCGTGTTGTTCCGATCTCGCCGGCTTTATATTGTCATCGAAAATCTGAAGAAAGAAAAGTTGTTATTTTCTTCACGAATTTTTCTTTAATGTAAATAATTAAAAGAACATTGCAATCGAATACCATAATATTGCTCTTGTTGAAGGTTGAACTAAATGATAATCGGCTCGGAGGGATCTTTTTTTACCATTCTCCATGTTAGTATTTATGGTAACTGTATTTTGCAATATCCGCGATGCAAAACACTATAGTGTAGGATATTTCACTGGTGTTTTAATTAATACTTTAAGTGTTGTTGCTGGACCTGTTGTTTTTACTCATTTCCCTATGAATAACACGAGGATAACATATACTGCTTGTGTTATTGTTAGGTTAGCTGATTGTTGTGTAGGACAGTAATGCATCCTAAATTTTTTTTTGCAAAATATGTATTTGTGACATTAGCCGTCATGGGCCAAAATTCCCTCAACAATACGTGTCAATTTGCGAAAAAGAACTTAAATTTGAGTGTATTCCCCGATCAAAGCTGAACATTAGGGTGTAAGGATTCCCAGTCAGGATGAATTCGTCTTCTATGGCAGTCGACAGAAAAGCCGATAATTAAATTTCGATTGGTCTCAGGTGATCAAAGGCCACTCTGAGTTCCACATGGGCACTCTTGTGTTCAGAACGGTCATCTAGAGTGACATGGATGACACATAAGTGGCCTACAGAAAAGAGATATTAACACTTGCTCCTTCACTAAAGCTTGGTGTTTATCACGAAAGTCCAAAGGTCGCGGATTCGTATTCAGTATTTCAACATCCGGTATAATTTCCTCAAAGAATGAACTTTTATTTGAATGTAAAAGAATGACAATGTCGTAGTGTTCTTTCTTGTATACATATATAAAGTCATTATTGAGACAAATTTATTATTAATTGACACTCACTGCGCACATGGCGTTCAGGTTTATATGAAATATTTTAAGAACGGCATATACTTTGATATATTTTAGATAAAAATATAATATAATGATGGTGTAATGATTGGTCCATTCAACGGGCTTTATCAGAGGAAGCATCCGGCTGTCCTCGTGCTCTCTAAGCTAAGGATAAACATCGTTGTGGCGTAATTTCGTTTTGGAAATTGTGATTGTACTGTATCGTAATTATTGCAAGCGACGTCGATGTAGGTCTCCCCCCTCCACGCCCCCAATCTTGTTTGATATGCCTTTATAACATATCCAACGGAATTAGAAAACAACGATTTTACCAATAAGATTCACGTCACAGATAAATATAGGATAGCCGTGTAAGTCTTATATCCAAACTATTAACTACCACAATGGCGAGGAGGCACCTTTTAGGCTATCCATATAGGCTGTGTAGTTGTTGTTGATTCGTCAAGAGAAGCTGGTATACACTATCGGCGAAAGCTAGTGACAACAAGAACAACGTATGGTAAGTCTCAAGGGAGCTATATCTCATCATGATTGTATAATGTCACAGATAGTACTGGTACATGCATATTTTCATCTTAAAAACTAAGCTCTATAGCATGTCAGAGTAAATGGTATATATAGTGGTATATTTATTGTATAACACACATACATTGTACGTCAATAAAATGCAGGTACAAAAAAGTGAATCAGCGACTATAAAACACGGATATTGCGACTAATACTTATTTCCGTCCAGTCATTTTTGGGATCAATTTCGTACTGGATAACTATTATGCCCCAGGCATATCCTAAATTGAAGTTCGTCAGGCTTGTGGGTATGTCTGTCTGATGCATATTTACCGCCAGAATGTAATGGAAGGTCATATAATCACCAAGGTCGTTTATTATCCGCACGGGGTAGACGGTGTAGACTACACCCGGTATTAGGCTGCCGCACTTTGAACCCCAAAAGTTTGAGGATAGCTATATTCATTGGAATTTATAAAGTTACGAAAAATGAAGAATTACATTTTGCTTCCAGAGATTAAAACCAGTTACAACCTTATACTAGTTATTAATAGCTCCGACTGAAGTTGACTGTCTTTTGTTTGTTTGTTTGTTTGATTGGTGTTTAACGTCGTACTCAAGGTTATTTCACTTATATGACGACGGGCACAAATACAGA
>JARFOD010000474.1:0-11877 GCA_031763545.1 Mopalia muscosa | reverse complement strand
ACAAGATGAAAGGATTCAACTGGAAAGAACAAGATGAGGGGATTGCACTGGAAGAAACAAGAGCCATGGATTGAACTGGAATGAACAGTAACCATGGATTCAACTGGAAAGAACAAGATGAAAGGATTGAACTGGAAGGAAAAGTAACCATGGATTTAACTGGAAAGAACCAGATGAAGGGATTTTACTGAAAAGAACAAGACACATGGATTCAACTGGAAAGAACAAGATGAAAGGATTGAACTGGAAGGAAAAGTAACCATGGATTTAACTGGAATGAACAGTAACCATGGATTGAACTTTAGGAAGCAGATGAAGGGATTTTACTGAAAAGAACGAGATACATGGATTCAACTGGAAGTTCCTACATGTATAATTATATACATGGATTTAACTAGAAAAAGCAAAGTATATACAGGATATCAGGAGATTCCCTAAGTTCACTTATTTTGATTTTTATTATTTCAACCATCATGCATTTATTTTATATAAAATTCCATGACACATGTACCAATGTACAATGGTTACTGAAAAAAAGGGAGACAAACTGGGTCAAGTTTTAAAGGACAGCGTCAATACATTGTTGTCTTTGTTTTCAAATTGACCTGGCAAAAGTAACATTACAAATAATTGAAAACTAGTTATAAATGGTTACGAAAGGCCTTCAAATGAGAACATAGGTAACTTAACATTAGCATAAAAAGTTTAATCGAAAGCTTAAATTGTAGAATCAAAACATCAAACAATGCTACAGGCATATACACATAAAACATTATAAAATCCTGGCTCAACATCTTGCCTGGAAAACAGTCTAAAGTAACTTATTTATATATATATGTTTACCACAAAACATGTAACCTTAACATGTGTGAACCATGCGTATCATCAGACTACATGTGGGAACATGTAACTTGGGATTGCATGTACAGCAAAATCAGCAATATTAGAATATCATGACATTGTCAGACAATATTGTGCAATAAGCTACATGCAACAACATAATTTGCAAACCATATAACTTTCCATTTCAGGCAGTATCAAAACGTTATTTAAGGTTATTTGACTCATATGATCATGGTTTGATGGCCATTGAGTGAAGTAAATCATCCACAACTTCAACTTCCTTTAGCTCTCGGGGCACCAGGGCAACAAAAAGCCCCCTATACAGTCGAAAACACAATAACAAATTGGTTTCACATGCCTTCATAATGTTTTAAGTATTTATAAAAAGTTATTTACAATTTTCATTATTTGGGATAACACTTTCTTAATTGGAACAGGATCAAGTTCAGACAATCAGCTTTCTACAGAATTCAGGGAATGTCTCCTTTGTTGACTCCAGCTAAATATTAAACCTTCTGTTTTGCTGAAGGCCGATAGGCTGAATGGTATAGGTGGTTGGTGTTTACATCTGGCATTTTGGTGTCTTTCTCTGAGGGTAGTGGGTGTGGTATGGGACATGCAGTCTGTAACACTTTTTGAACAATTTGATCAAAAGAAGAAAGTGTTATCCTAAACAAATTGGCCCTCTCAATAAAATGTTTATATTTTTGTTGATTTTCCACTAGAGTATCAATACAAATGAAATTTTTGTTTTTACAATTCAGACTGAGAACAATGTATCTCTTAAATTAAACCAAAACAACACACAGGTGGTTCAAAATTAAGGAAGCAATAAAGCCATTGTAGGAAAAATTAAGAGTATCTATATGAAAAACATATATCCAAAAGCCTTATTTAAACTGAATTTTATGCAAAGCAAAATATATAAAACATATTAAGTGAATTATTTTTTATCATGTGACATGACCATGGTCATTGTAAAATACATTACATTAGAAACCTATTGATAGCACGGTTATACAAAAATTCACTCAGAAATGAAATATATTGTCTTTTAGGTCCAAAAGTGAAAATGTCTTGTGTCTTCTTACACGCCTGACCCACAAAATAGCGCCAAGCCTAAAGTTTTGACTGACTTTTAAAAATAAAAATGTCAAAATTTAGACCTTTTTTGGTATATTTTGTTAGCAAAGAGGCCATTGCCTCACATTCAAACCCTCTGTAATTGAACCTGTGAATTCACAAATCAAGTCGCAAAATAATGAAGAGCTGAAAACATGCATTTCTATGCCAAATAATTTTGATATAGTGTTTTAGAATTACAAAGGATTTGGACAAGGCAAAACCTTGTAGACTGATCATCTGAAGTCTGTCTGTCGATTGCTTTCCGAGGCTTGTGAATGGATGGATGCCAAGTGCTGAATGGAATATATATATAAAAAAAGCCCTGAGGAGAGCAATTACGATACAAAATTACTCTCTCCAAAATATATTTTTTTTTTGTTATGCAGTACATTTACATCTGAGTCATTTGTTTCCTTGTATAAGATGATGACACAGTATTTATTACATGTACACTCTGTCTCATGTGTGTCATTGTCTTCTAAAGAAATAAATAAGGTCCATAATTATGAAACTTGATCGAATAATACATTTCCATTACCTCTCTGACATCTGTTTCCTTCTCTCCATATATAATTATAAACATATTGGACAGATTTGTGTCATATTTTAATGAATTCATTTAAAAAACACAAAATTTTCAGTTAGGCTATTTGTTATTTGATTTAGTGTATATCAAGCCAAACTGTTGAGTATTAAGAATCATAAAGCTTTAAGCTTTTAGAGCAGTTTCTGTCTTTCTGGTTAAAATATGCATTCAGCATGTACATTGTATGGTATTCAACTATCATGTAACGATTTTATCTTTACTTTGCACTAAAAAAACATTATTTTGCCAAGTTAGCAATCCATAGCTTAATATGTAGGAGAACACCATAGTCATATTGATGAAAGATATAAAACACCTATCAATCAATAATCAATTAATCAATCAATGAATCAATTTAAACCTAATAAAGAATCAATGGGATTTATTTTAAGCAAACAGAAGCAACAAATATATGAAATGATGTTCTGGCATCTTGGAACCTTTACATTGGCAATCTCACTTCATCACAGCTCATTTTACTTTGGCCTTATATTATTAATAGATAAGCCTAGATTATATTTTTTTATTATAGTGAAAGAAATTTGCTTGCCTCCATGACTCTATTATACATGTGCACACAATCATAAGATAACAGTTTACAATTCCAGACTGTTTGATTTTAATGAATGTCTTTTATTACACTGATTTCAGTAATCCCTAGAGGGGACTCAATTTGATTATTTCAGTGCAGTGGGAGCAATAGGATGGACAACAATTGAACAATAATCACTAAATATAAGAGAAAGAGACTTTTGCCTGCCTCCACTCAGGCTTGTGCTATTGTGGAGAATGGGCAGAATGGGGTTATACTTGTACATGTTTACACCATAAGTATACAAATATACGAAATTTGTCCTTTTCATTCGTTTTAATTTGTTTTATATGTACGCTTATTTAGCCTGGAAAGGTCAAATGAGAGCAGTCAGAGACTGATTCACTCAATTCGTCATCCATGGCAACTGATAACACAATCAATGATACCAGAAGTCCATTGGTTTACAGACTTCTGGAGATACTTATATTCCTGCTGAAGCTAAGGACATAAAATAGGGTATATAAATCCCTATAATAAAATTATCTTTAAGATGAGTAGGTTGACCCTTCCATCTTAGAGGGCCTTTAGAAGCTTATTTCCAATTACTCAACGCATGTCCTAGGCATGTGATAATTGATATACATGTTAAAAACCATGCCCTCTTGACAAAGAAAACAGTGCTAGATCCTTGGGCATTTCATTCTATTTTTTTGTTCAAACACACATTATTCAATGCTTTTCCTTTTAAAGGCCGTTTGAGTAGGCCTACAGTTGAAGTACATGGACAGAACACCATGTGGAATATCCCTAAAGCAATACCACCCTATAAGTGAAATTATGTTAGCAAATCAAATCTACTCCCAAAATGTAAAGCAATTCCTTAATGTCATATAAATAGGTTTATTGGACCTGAGTATTAAAGCCACCTTGAATCAATGAAATTAGCTTAACAGGAACACTAGAGTCTGGACTGCTCCTGATTTCTTAACCAAGATAAAGTGTGACACATGACAACAGATTACCAGTACATGTGTATTGACATTACAACAGACTGGGAATTCAGGATATATCAGTAGCAATAGACCCATGTCATGTACATGCGCAGGTAATTGTCTGAGTTTTAGGGTTCAGGGATTACTGTATGCATTTTAGATTCAATCATGCACCACAGTAAAATAGAAATGATGACTGTCAATTTCCCCAGTATAAATCCAGCAGCATATATATTACTCCAGGTATGGTGGATCCAATTATGGAAAGGAATCTAAGCCAAAAATCTATAGGTAATGGTGGTTAACTTCTGTTAAGCTAGGTCATTAGGAATGACTTGAAGACCTTGTTATCAAGACATTCATTATGGTTGGTCAGTTAAAGAGTTAGGTGCATGATTGGCTTTTGGCACACTTCCTGTAATGTACAGTCAGCCAATGTGCCATTTTTAACGTCACATGATGTTTTACCTGAAACAAATGGTGCACCTTAATGCAGTTAAAGTTATTCTACATGTAACTGTGTCTGTTGACTAACTCATGCATGTCAATCAACCATCGTTGTGTTGTAAACAGCAACTAAGCCTGGTTGATATTTCTCAGCCTGGTTTATAGATTATATCAAAGTGACAAGCAAGGACATTGCAAGCTTTTAACCAATGTTACAGACTTTAATAGTCACATGGGTTTACTTGTAGAAAGTCCGCTACTTCATGATGATCATTGATGATATTCTCACTGAAAGAAAGGATTTAGCCAATCAAAAATTTGGTGTTCAAAATAGTCCTTTTGCTTCACTTTTAAGTAACTGAAACTGGGTGTCCTATTTTTACAGTTTCCCTATCTCTTGCACGTAAAAGTATTTTAAAACCAGATGTCTAAATGAATCAACTGTTCAATTCATGGTGTCCAAAGGAGGGATAAACACCCCACTACCGAAACCTTTGACTGGAAGTGCATGAAGGTACTTTTTAAATGTCTTTACAGATACAGACTATTGGAAGGCCCTTTGAATAGACCTACAGTTAAAGCATACAGAACACCATGTCCCCATTGCAATACATCCCTATTAGAGGAATGATATTATATGTAAGCTTACTAATAATATCAAATCTAATCCCAAAATCAGTTATTCCCTTTCCATACAAAAAAAAAATTATTATTTATCAAAATGAAATATTTGTACAATGCTTACAATTACAAATTAGTGTTTGATGTGACAACAATACATGTAGCATAAGCTTATACTTTTGCATAATGTAAATTTTTGCATAATGTAAACATCTTTTTGTAAACATGAACTCTCCATCAGGCCCTAATCCAGTTATTACCAGTGAGCAATGTAAGCTTATGTTTGTTTGTTTGATTGGGTTTTAACAACGTCCTCAAGGGTATTTCACTTATATGATGAGTATACTGTATTGTTGTTAGATAAAATAGAAGAAGACATTCTTGAATTTGCCAACCAGTCTCACCAGGTACATTCAACTTTGCAGCCCTGTGCCTGAAAGCAGTGCCTCAAGTACTGTTAGAAGTAAATGGACCTGTACATTATCATAATCCCATTCACAGGATCTAGTCCGTCTGAGGTGGGTCCGGCAATCACGGGGAGGGGGGGTAAGAGGCTTCCTCTTGGTTTCCACCGTAATATGTGAAGTGGACAATCTGTTGTCATATAGTGAAATATCCTTGAGTACAACATTTAACCCCAATCAAACAAACAAGCATTGACACAATCAGCAAGCACAAGACCAGACTAAAATAGAAGGGCATGTGGTAGTTCGATTTAAGGTCTCAGCTGGTGAAAAAAAAGTTGCATGTAATCCCATGGTCTTATTTTGGGAGTATTTTCTGACCATTGAGGGTATTTTCTTATCACTTTGGGTTTTTACTTATTCATAAATTTTTATTCAGCAGCTTTTTTATATTTCTTTCCGTCTTAATTTTGCATTCAGAATTAAGTACTTTAATACAATTATACTTTTAGTGTAGTGTTTCAGACATTTGACACATTTGGGTATTCAGCAGTAATTTGGAATACTTTACAATACACAAGGTAGGCAGGTCTGGATTAGCTCAGTATTGACTATGCTAGAATCTTGTCTCGTCAAGCGTAGCAATGGCATTCATTTAAATGCTGCACGTAAATCCTTCTATCTCGTCTATCAATGCCTATTGCCATGTACTTTCGTTACAATTGCCCCAGGATTCTTGACCTGTATCCTTATTATCATTAAGCTTATATCATTAAATTTCAGTACCAAAAATTTAAACGATGTGCCATTGTTGACAAGGCCACTATTGTTGGGTTTTCCAAGTTTCTCCATCAAACGCAAACTATATAAGCTTAAGTCAGGAAAATCCAAACTGCTTGGGTTACTTGGGTTGTTTGGCATAGTAAAACTGAAAACTGTAGCCAAACATTTTTTGGGCTGATAAGTAATACCACAGCCGAGAGCAGGGAGGCTGTTTATTACCCATAGTTAGGATGACCACAGCCGAGAGCAGGGAGGCTGTTTATCACCCATAGCTAGCATGACCACAGCCGAAAGCAGAGAGGCTGTTTATTACCCATAGCTAGGATGACCACAGCCGAAAGCAGAGAGGCTGTTTATTACCCATAGCTAGGATGACCATAGCCAAGAGCAGAGAGGCTGTTTATTACCCATAGCTAGGATGACCACAGCCGAGAGCAGGGAGGCTGTTTATTACCCATAGCTAGGATGACCATAGCCAAGAGCAGGGAGGCTGTTTATCACCCATAGCTAGGATGACCACAGCTGAGAGCAGGGAGGCTGTGTATTACCCTTAGCTAGGTCTAATCAGCAATCTCCTTTTACTTGAACTCCACCATTTCTTCTGTCTAAGCTTAATTGAAAAAAAATTAATTGATGATCTGCTCTGCATCATCATTATTAATATTTCCGTTTAGTTCTCATGAAATGAACCAGTTTGACTATCTTCTCAATATAACAGCGATTTGGTACAAGCTTAAATGGCTTGTTCAAATTTTGCTGTAACACCGTCATGTAAATAATGTCAGACTTCTAAAATCTAAGAATACATGCTCATAATCAGAATTTTTCAACTGATCAGTTCGATGCTGTGGAAAGGGATAAAGTTTGACCAAAAATTACACGCTAAGCTATTATTTAATTTAATTTTAATTTTTATTTTGTTTACTTTTTTTAATATTGGTAAACTTGATACCCACCTGACAGCTTGTCTGGTTCCAAGCCAGATGAAACGTCAAGTCCACAAATGACAAAATAATCCGAAAAACGATTCGGAGAAAGTGAAGTCGTCATGCTGAATGAATCTCCAGTAGGTTATTCGTAAAATAAGCCACACATTACTCTTATCCTTCATTCCGTTTCCAAGAAAACCATCACCGATTCTAATGACACACATTCAGCATCTTTGTTGGGACCCATTTTCGACTGTTTACCAGAAAGATGTCAAACAGAGGGCGCTGTAAACATCCGGATGTTCTCTCACGAGTTATGCCCCTTCCGCCATATGATAGAAAACTTGACAGCTCTCGCATTTTGTGTGCATTTTGAAAATTGTGAGTTTTTGTCATTTAAAGAAGTGAAGATGTCATACTGACTTGATAATATTAGAGGTGAAAAGTTTATCCATGGATAAAATAAGTTATTGACAGTTGTCATGCACACTTGATGTTAAATTTTGCAGTTTGTCAGGGTTTTCTGGGACTAGTATAGGCTACTCATCCCAGGTAAATCTAGATCCAGGTACCGTCATTTTATAGCACATGCTATACTGACGGTACAGCTTCATCACAAAACGTCTTGCAGGTTGAGATTGTTTATCTTAACTTAACAGGAAGTAAAATCTTTTTAAAAGGAATCCACGTCTTTCGATATATCTAAACCATTCATTTTAAAGCTCCTTGCCTGGACTCATAATTTGTTTCGCCTGTATAAAGTCAAAAAACAGCTCCTGCAATGTTGTTACCTAATTCCCGTGCGCCTTTGTTCGTTCACAACATCTTGCATACGGTAGAGTCACAAGGTCATAATCTACTTGCCCAACAAACGCTCATGGGAATCTGGTGCGCACAAAATCTCAAACTACAACGGAATTTGCTATCATGGCAGAGCAAATCCCAGGTTAGATCTAGCCTACTCTAGCACAATGCATAGGGCTAATTCCTCCGTCTTAGTCCTATGTCCTGCCTGTCTCAACCCGTAGTGAAAGTTGCAAACTAATCCGGCGCTATCGCCAGCCTCTCAAAACATATAAGCTTATCTGAATTTTCTCAGATTTTTTTAGGATACAAACGTCACAATAATCTAACTCCTTCTTTCCTTCCTGACCTTTAAATAAAGTTTTATGTGAATTTCTCACCCGATACAATTAAGTTTTCTCCCTTTGTAATAATAAGATTGAAAACCGTCAGAAAAAAAATATTGCAGGTATGTTAAATACTAGCCATTGTTTTCAGTGTGTTTAAAAAAGATTAGAGAAAAATCAGATATATGTTTTGAGAGGCCGGTGATGGTGGCAGATCAATTTCCAACTTTCACCACTGGTTGACGGGACGTAGGGCTAAGACGGAGGAATTCATTGTGCTAGCCTACTCCTGAATCCTGATATAACTGAGACTTCATATGCATATTATAGCCTAAGGGCAATGCGCATATGAATTTTCAGTTATATCAGGACTAGATCTAGCCCTAAATGACATCTTGCCTTCCCCATTTTCTTGGTCAGTTTGTCATGTAAGATTTGACATGAATTTCAGTGACTCAGGTGTAGGGTAAGTGTTAGGTTTCGGTTTAGTTTAGGGTTAGGTTACTTGTTGTCCTTTAGAGTTAGTAGGCCTATAAGGGTTAGATTTTGGGTAAGGTTTAGAAGTCCCTAACCCAGAACTAAAAACTTTCTTTTGGCCATGTTATATGTCAGGTATCAAAAAACATGGCAAAAAGAAAATGGGGAGATAAGACGTGGCTCTGGCAATTGCGGGGGTGGTTTTTACGAGGTTTCCTCCCGGTTTTCCACCGTAATAAGGCTGTGTACAGTGTGAAGTGGACAATCAGTCGTCATATAAGTGAAATACCCTACAATGTTAAACACCAATCAAACAAACAAACAATGTCCATTTCGATTTATTGTACCAAACACAATAAACATGGTAGTGCACATAACATTAAGGTGACAATACCAGTTGGTAAGTCATACAGAGAAATAGAAACAGTCATAAAATTTGTTTGTAATGTACAATGACATTAATTTGATTGAATGTACAGGCTATTCAGTTAATTTGGAAAATCTGCCTTTCAAACAAGGAAAGTCACAATATTAACTTTGGTGACACACACAATTCCATTCATTTAATGTGGAGCATTATAAAGGCCATCTTCTCTAGCATAGGGTTACTAGTCCGAGCTACTCTCCATTTGAACCCTTGGCGGATAACTCGGGTATAATGGGACTCGGCTTCCAAGCAGGTGATTGGATGCGTAGGAACTTCTATGCATCCAATCAGATGTTGTGCTATAAGAAGACTTGGCTAGTGAATTTGGCGACGGACGTAACTGTAAACAGCAGGAGTTAGCTAGAACCTTGATCGTTTTATCCGCAAGATGGCATAGCTCAAACTCTTATTGTACATTTATTATCTGCCAAGGGTTCAAATGCAGAGTAGCTCGGAATAGTAACCCTTGGCTAGAGAAAATGATTAAAGGCATAAGATTTATGTTTTGGGCAGAAAAACTTGTCACTTTCTGACATTTAGAGAATTGGGACTCCCACTTTTTCTAAATGTCAGAAATTGACCCTGGACATGTTAGAATTATATTTTGAAACAATATTTGTTGGCTTGAAGACATCGTATAAGTGAACCTTGTGTTCCGTCATTTTAAAAGTAAAATTTATTTTATGCTTATTAAATTAAATTAAGTTGTTTCAGATATTTTTATATAAAAAATCTTGGAAACCAATTTTTGGGATGCCTATAAAATGATGCTGTTTTAAGTAATTTATTTTATTAATGATTGAAATAGATGGCACCCCTTTTCTATCGTATTATGGATTTTAACCTAATACGATAGGTGAAATTTTGATTAAATTACTGGTACAGGTAGGCAATAGGCACTGACACATGAAGACGAGGAACTCTAAATTGAACCTTTAAGTCCACATTGTATTTCACAAGTATTATTTCTGTCCAAAAAGGCCTAAACTGGGAAATAAAGGAACAGCCTCCAACAGTTAACTGAATCGGGTGTACCTACTATGCACTATGACAGAATGACAGATACTTTAGTTGCCCATTGAAATGCGCCTGAATGCTGCATATAATGATGTGTAGCACTGTGGTCAAATTTATTGGTCTAAAATACCTGGATCTTTTTCGCCCTAGCTGTAATGCTAAAGTTGCTGCTTGACTTTAAGAAAGAGCATGTTCAATCCTATGGGCTGCCTATTTCAATTAAAAGGGTATTTCAAGTTAATTTACCTTTAAGTGTAGAGAAAAAACTCAAACAAACCAATAAGTGTTGACCATTCATAATGATGCTCTTGCTGATACACTATTGCACCACAAGTTTTCTTTATCTTAGTAAATGGAACCTTATTTCATTTCTAAATTTAATTTTTCTATCTTTGTCTTCAAACAGATCTCGTAAACAAGTCAGTACTGTGAATTGATGCTTAAATGATGCTGCCACATGTGATCAGAAGTGCTATGTCGTCACAAAGGAGAGTTTCCGTATTGTGGAAACATCTGATGATGGCCAGTCTAACTACGCCTCTTGTACGTACTACAGCCCTCTCACAGGTACAGACTGTTCAATTTTAAAAAATGTGTTCTCTGAGGAACTCTAATCAAACAAACCATCTTGATGTTGACTTTATTTATGTAATATTTTTACGAAGATATTTTTTTTAATAAAACATGGAAGAGAATCTACATGATCTAGTTAAAAAAATTTAAACAAGCTGACACCAAAAATGAACTCAAAACACTCAAGAGTCCAGCATGCCTTCTGATTTAAGGCAAGGAATCTGTGTCAAAGCACACTTCACATCAGATGGACTGGTCAGACTCAAAATTGCCAGAAGTAAATTCCAGTCATGTTTAGCCTCGAAGAGCCTACCATGATGTGTATGCCAACTGCTCAATGCATAGTCTACAGAATTAAAAGCTTCTATAATGATAGATTTGTGGAATTCCTATCTTTTTGGACAAATGTCTAGCAGAGTTCCAATCTTATTTTTAACAGAAAACTATTCCCTGAATTTCTCGTTTAGGTTTCTCCATGCCATGCATTCAATATGTGTATTAATCAACACTTATTTAGTAGCTCAAAGCGTCAATGTGTCATTCAGGGGCATCACATACTCTTGGCTTAGTGGTTAGCAGGTCTCTCACTAATCCTACTTTAATGAACCGCTACAGTAGGTTAAAGTCCACCTGGTGTTTTCAGGTTTCTGAATAAGTCACACAATGGGGTCTATAGCAATAGCAGGTTGGTTTCTATGAGGTTACCTCCCCATTTCCTAAACTTTACTATTAAAGCTAGATCGCACAGTGTGAAATGTAGAGTCTTTTGTCATATGAGTCAAATACCCTGGAGTACAAAATAAACCCCAATCAAACAGACTAAAATAAAAGTGACCTCCATCCATCCAAATGTAGTGAACATAATAAGTAAATTAAAAAATCAAAGATTGACTTCAAACTTGTTAAGCCCAGTGAGGGAGCGGGTGGGCCATGGCCCTGCAGAATACTCCCTTGGCTTCCTCAGTCGATCGTAAGAGGCGAGAAAAGA
>JARFOD010000463.1:0-11877 GCA_031763545.1 Mopalia muscosa | reverse complement strand
TGCAATCATAATGCTATCAGCCCACTGTTTTTCTATACCAAGATCCGAATGGATAAAACCCCTTACAACAGACTCCGCTATGCTTACTTAGGCTTTATCTTGTGATTACAGTGATATTGACTGCAAAAATAGCCTTTCCGACTTCTCGCAGTACTGCAGGAGTCTGTCGCTCAAATTTGCAAAGGAGTGCAACTATGAACTTCCAACATATCTTCCCCATCTGAAAATTACAAATTTATATCATATCAATCTTATTGTCAATCATAACAGTTGAATTTCTTTATATTGGTCTTGGCATTTGGTATTACAAAAGTAGATATTTGAGATCATGTATCAAAAATCTGTCAGTGAGTCAACAATTATTATACTGGGGTTTTATACGGATGTTGAATCAGATGGAAGTTCAGACAGACGGCTCAGCATTTCCAAGTCCACTCCTATTGGTGCCACGGAACAGTAAAGCATAGACACAGTAATACCTTATACCTTTCTAGAAATGTATTAATACTTGTTGTAGCATGTTGCAGATATAGGAATGTGGCCTTTACAAAGGACACAACCTTGAGTAATTCAAACAAGAATATTTATATTAACTTAAGAGAAGAAGACTTACTATTTGACGCATTGTTTTATCTTTTCATTGTCGACTTCTGGAAATCAGCTGCATTCTGATTATCGCCCCATCCACCAGTTCTATGTCTGCTCCTGCAAAATGCCAGTGGTTTAAAATGATGCAATAACCGAAATGTCAGGTGACAAGTTACCCTTTTAAATACTCAAAATATACCGTTGAATCATAAATCAGTTATATTTTTGTGAACAAAGAAAATGATTTTCTTTTCGCCATTCTGGAAGCTGCTATGGTGTGCATAGTGACATTCTAGGTCGAAGTGGTTGGTCGAAGTGATATGTCAGCGTACAGATCCAGTGACCTATTTATTTTGATACAGGCTATGTTTAATGACGTAATTTAAATCTTGATTCTAAACTTCACCCCTAAAAAAATTGACAATTTCCCAGATTTTCGTTGTTGGGAAGAAACATGTTTGTTTTCAGTAAAGCTCATTGTTTTGAGTTCAAGGACAGCACACAACGATAAAAAGGTGGTGATTGATTAAATTCCGTTTTGTGCCCATTAAGAACGGTGTACCATAAAAGTCATGTTCATAATGTAAAAAGTTCCACCGGAAATGCTACGGAAATTTAAGAAAGTAAAAATGGTAAGTTACAACGTGATGAAAGCATGTCAATAGCGTGTATGCCCTCCATGAGAGGTATGCCCTCACAACAGCGACGCAACGTCTCCCCATGGATTGAATGATGCGTCTGAACACAGGTTGGGGGATGCGTCGCCATAATTGAACCAACATGGCACCAACTTACTGCAAATTCTGTGCAGGGTTCCTTACTTGACGGAGTCTTCTGTCCAACACATCCCATACATGTTCTATGGGAGTAAGGTCGGGAGACCTTGAGGGCCATTCCATGACTGATGCCAGCATTCCTAACACAATTCTTAGATTGAATTGGCCGCATGAGGTCTGGCATTAACGTGTTGGAATGTCAGACCTGGGCCTTGAGCTGCCCAGAGAAGCCGTTGACGTCGGTGTAACTGGGTTAAAATTGGCCAATGATATGGCCAGTGTGCCATTATCCATTAATTATCCATGATAGGCGGATTAATGGATAATAAGCTAATATGTACAACTCATTTTCTTAAGTCGAATTTCTCCGCTAAATTCGTCCCAAACATGGGCTTTTGTTGCATATTTATACATTTACGTTTTCATGCGGCACCCAAAACAAGATATAAATACAACCATATACTCGAAACCACTTGACTTGTCATATTTAGAACCTATGTAGATATTTAACAAAATATATCCGAAATAAAGCAAGAATGTTATAGACATAATTGTCCTCCATTCTACGATGACACAGCTGAGTTTGAAGCTCTAAGATTTGGAAACGCATTGAAAGAACCTCGAGGACATAAAAAAAACATGCTTGATAATTTGGATTAAAAGAACTGTATCATGTAGATTGGTGTAATAATCCTTTCAGGTACACCATTTGTTATAACTTTACTTAATTTAAATCTTCGAGGTTATAGCAAAGAATATGTTTAATTTAAACGATTGAGGATAGAATTCGAACACACGCAAAAGCCTAATACATTAACCGCTTACCTACCAAGTTTGAATAGTGTTAACAAAACATTACCAACATCGCCATGGTCGTGTAAACACTCAAAAAGGTTTTCAACAATATTGGATAGTTTCATACTGATGTTGTTGTTGTTGTTGTTGTGATACCAGTAGACGGATGTAAGTCTAAAGTTGAAAGTACCTCATTCTACCTCAAGTTGCAAGATGAGAGCCATCTTAACAGAAATCACGCATTTAAGCCTTTTTAAACGGGATGAATGTGCTAAGTGATACTTCAGTGTAAACCTTAGAATAATGAATAAAAAAATCATTTTCACGAATATTAGAAAATATTCAGAATAGGAAAAATCATTTTTACCAAAGGCAAAAAGTTGTAAATTATGTTTTTAAAAATTACAGCAAAAAAGCCATTCGACGAGGATGGGATTCGAACCCACGCGGGCAGAGCCCAATGGATTAGCAGTCCATCGCCTTAACCACTCGGCCACCTCGTCATGTAAGAAATATAACAGGTGATTTGATGATACGTGGGCTAATTGAGTTTTTCTTTCCGAAAATGTATTTCCAAAAAAAGTCAAAATTTTCGTAACCATCTACAGATAAATTTCGTAATTGAACTCTGTTGGTCTGTATTAAATTACACGATGTAAAAAAGCACTTAAACAACACACCAGATTGCTAGTCAGAGCAATCTCAATGGACACGTTTCAATGGGCTGTATACAATTGCCTTTACGATAATGTTTCTGCTTTCAAGGCGGAACTTTTGTTCATCTCTTTCTGAAGTTTTCTTAGCAGCTCTCATCTCTTTATGAAATTTTCGTAGTAGCTCTAAGTTCTTTTAAAGTCTTGCTGGACCCCTTCGGCTCAAAATTAACATATTTTTTTATCGTTTAGATTTAAAGTTCGGTATTCATACTAAGTGTCATATACTTTATCTCCTATTTCAGGCACATCAGTTTTGAGCGGATTTTACATTTTCCAAGGCGTATTTCGAGAAAACTATTCAGCTCAGAAACTTCAAATTTGTTCCAATGTTAAGAGCACAATGCGATCTAGTAAACGGTACCTCATGTTTTTAGAAGTTCGTCCTCGATTCTTCAAAATGTTTTCCGAAGTTGTAGTTTACATTTTTATAAGACTTTGCAAGGTGGTATAGAAAAAAAAAACCCACGGGGATCGTTCTTATCAAAATTTAAAAAAAAAAACAGGCACAGTTTTCTAGTTTAACCCAATCAAACAAACAAACAAACATACGAGTATAAACTATTCTATGCGGTCAGCTGTTTGTTGACTGTTGTCATTATTGCACTTCACGAAAAATGCAGTCTTTTTTTTCTGTTGACTTTAATTCATTTTGCACTATTTTTAGAAATAATTTGATTTTCACCACATTCACATATTGTATTGTATTTATTTCAGAAGCATATATGTAAACCTGACTATTCGGGCTTTCCAAAAATATATACATATATATATGCTAAATATGTAAATATATATGCATGTCTTTATAAAAAAATATTGTCGACCTCCGCAATGATCCATTATTAATTCCATTATAATTGACTAAATTAAAGTTGTATAAAAGTAAAATTATGTAAAAAATATGCAGAAGGCGGTGGATTTATGTGGGTCAATTACGTAGGAACAACAAAATATATTTTGGGGTTCTACTGGGGTACGATTCCCCCCTCAGGCCGCAGGTTACTCATAACACAACTCGAGATTAAGGTTTATTAAGAAACTTGTCTCTGGGAGTTATCTACAACATAAGATGATTCTTCGATTTTAATTAATCAATATCTCTGTGCCAGTGTGATTACTTTTAGAAATATATTTTCAAGGCATTAGAAAAGCGAATGATTTATTTGTGATACCTGTCCTGTGTTATCCCTACTGTAATTGTTTATATATTTGTCATCATGTATCTGTTTATTGATCCTTGGGCGAAAGGCAGTAAATGTCAAAGCCATAATAAAAACTTAAAAACTTAAAACTTTAAAACTATATGAAATGGGTGATCATATGTAAACTTTTTATACTCTTTTTAGATAACTATAAAGATGGCCGACGCAAGCTAGTGGAGAGGCGGAATATACATCCGATTTACAAACAGACGAAGTGATGGGAAGATTGGCAATAAAGTGAGTTGTTAAGCTGTATTTCCCATAAAAAAATAATAGATTGAAAACTTAAAGTTTACTTAGCTGAAATCATGGGTAACAAGCTAGCTCATAGCCTTCAGATACTGGTTTAGTTTGTCTTCATTATTCGAGTAAAAAGTATTTTAAAATGAACTGGTAATCTTCTCTATTTTATGTGTTCTTTTTGTGTAAAGTGTAGAAACTAGAACGTTAAGTGTGATTTTTATCTGTACTTTAACTTCCTAACAGCATTGAGAGTTTTTTCCCCATAATGTAATATCTGTTATGATCCCTTTTTTTTCGAAGGCGTAAAGCAGTTCCCGCATCAAGTGACCCAGAGCCCATTACATCGTTGTTAAAGAAACCATTCCAGTCAAACGTTAGAGCTCAACCACCTGAAATAGTGCTCGAACATGATATAAGAACTTTCACAGCCTCTGGACCATCGGACCAAGAATACTTTTGCAGTAAGTTTTACTAATCAACAGTTAGGTATACATGAATATAGTAGTGTTTTGTTCTGGATTATAAATCCAATGCACTTGTATATACGCAACATTCTATGCGTACACACAATCGTTTGTGACAACATGTACTTAGAAAACACTAAACATTTTGGTTTGAGGCTTATTTTGTAAGTAAATTTTAATATATTTACTATATTACCCATAAGATATAACAGAGTGACACTAAACTTGTTTATATTTAACTCCTACCATGCATGTTCCTGTGTAGTCTAATGATGCACTGTATACGATGTAACTACGAAATTATTGTTCTCGAGTGATGCACTGTATACAATGTAACTAAGAAATTATAGTTCTCGAGTGGTTCATCTCAATAAGTTTTCCTCTCCTGTTTGGCGTTAAATATCAGCGTTACACAGCTTTGTCTAATATTGTTCTTATTTATTTTCAGCCAAAGACATGGCGATTGTGAAGTCAATCACAAAATTAAAGGTAATCATATCAACACAAGAATAGCTTTCAGCCTTCTCCCGTGAAATACAACGTATTGTATCAGAGATTATTTACGGTACGGTACGGAAATGGTCGTGGATGTTCAGACATGCGGTGGGATATCACTCATGTTTTTGTAGGTGAACACGTTGAGAATGGTTGGCAGTGCAAGTGTGAAAGAGGCGGTGCCTCCTACAATGATCCAAATCCTCGGTCATAAGGTTGCCTTAGAAGACAGCTGGGCTGGCCGATGGAGGTGGAATGGTTCAGGCTCTCGTCAGAAGAGACATCCCAGTGCTCTTCAATTGTGTTCTGTAGTGACAAGTATAGGTATCTCTTATTCTTACAGATTAATTATTCTTTAGTGAAGTTCAGTCACCAAATTATGACGCATATTACGGTAGAAACAAAAGAGAAAGAAAATAACAGGCAATACTTATTGTAAAAGTAACAACAATAGCAATATTATACAGTGTAGTATACAGTGGCAAACTAATTTAAGAAATTCATCTGAAGGTACGAGACAATACAAATGTAAGGCTTATATAAAGCAACAACTATACATGTATAAAGCATACAATGGAAGTCATTGAATTTATATAGAGCATGGTTGTGGTGCAAAAATTTTGGAAATTGTTTTTGTTTTTAATTGGACACAGTATTCCACTCTGTCTGATTTGGAAATATATTTGAACAGAAATCTTTTTTATACCCATTAGATTGCGTTGGTTGATTTTGATGTAGTAGATAGTCCCTTTTTGTTCTGTTGGGTGTTTTTTAATAAAGACTTTCAAATACCTTTCCATGCATAAACATGTGTCTCATTTCGCTTTCAGAATCTGTTCCGAAAAACCCCAAGTTACCTCGAGTCAATGCAAAGTACACAAGGAGATGATGTTTTGGTTAAGGTATGCAGCCGACCGTAATGGCAGCCAAGAACGAAGACGGAAACGACAGGATAGTCTTCAAGCGACAACGTCAGAATAAACTGCACGGATTACAGAACAATTCAACTTTTTCTATAGGATGTTTCAACCCAATGATATATTATATATTTTCTTTCAAAAGATATGGTTGTTTAGCAATTAATTTTATTACAGTATACCTGTATAACAGTACTTCTGTTAATAAAACTCCACGAAAAGTGGTTAATGTAAAGAAAACCCCGACGCACGTTAGATAGATGTTGATATTTTTAACTTTTGGATACAAACCCGTTTGAACTACAAATCTAATCAAGCACTTTGCGAACTCATCTTTTATCAGAATTTGTATAGGTTACACTTAACACAAAAGCTAACGGAGAAAATTATATTAAACATAATTGTGTCAGTAATGAAAGTCGTTGCATATCAAATTTCAATGTTTAATGTCACATTGCAGTTTGAATACTTTGCAATTAAATCAATGGACATTTCAAAGAAACATTTATTAGGTTCATCTAGGTGAAATTTTGGTTCTTTTGGAGGATCGCTGTTTTTTTAGGATGACAATTAATTAATGCTAAAAATGTTTATTTCATTCTTGGATATGAAACAAAACTGAAGTACAATCTGGAGCGGCCCTGTGATGGTCCATGGTTGACACAGCGATGGCATATTTGCGTGTTACATTAACGGGCCGGTTATGGTTTCCCGGCATTTGCCAACCGTTGATGTTATACTTTGTGGAAATCGTTATCAGGCACAAAGAGCTAAAATTGCTGTCATTTGAGTATTATTTAGACAGATTAAGTCAGTTACTCGAAATCGAGAGATCCTGGACTATAAATGAGAGACGTGGTTAACTTGTTTGAGCAGAGGTGGCCAAAGCTCGACCGCAAAATTATTACATATCTGCGTAGCTCTAATAAGGAACGATTAAATAGAGCTACGAAACTGAGCTTGTGCAAACATTGCTTTTTCTCATAGGAGATGTAGTCAAACCGTTAATTCCTGTAATGACTCTCGCACGGGGATGTTTTCGAACGGAAAAAATGACCGGGAAGTAGTCTGACCCTCGAGCGGAAAATGTACGAGGCAACCAAAAAGATTTGACACTAATGATCCATATATAGGTTATTTATGGTGGGCCAAGAGCGTCTTAAGTTGACACCATTTGACGTGAGTGTTTAAAAATGACTAGGTGTAAAATTAGCCAATCAAATCGCCTCATTTCGATGAAAAACATGTTTTTTATTTATTATATCACGTTAGAATTTGTGTCTCCCGTCAGTTTATGTTATTATGTATGAGCTTAGTCAAAATGAACTCATCGATTTAATATAGTGTCGAATTAAGACGCACTTGGACCACCATAGTTATTGTTCACACGTGCACAACCAACGACGTCACGAGCTATATATATACTTTATTTAGACATGCTCGTCATGTACTTTATAGCGGCAAACTGAAATGCGTCACGTGACGGGGAACCTCTTTCAAAAAAATTGTTTGCAAAAATGGCTGATAAAGACTATTTAGCTATTGGGCTAGTCGGCTATATTCTTTTAACGCTGTTTTCGTGAAAAAATGCATTTCGCGGATAAAAATTCACCGAAAAAACAACGTTGTGAAGAGCCGGGCGCATCTAGCCGTATGGTTTTGTCCCATAGCATGTACCTGTGTGTGTTAGGTCATACGTTTTGTAGCAGCATGTTTATCAACCTATGTCATAAACCTGAGAGCGTTGGGCACCGCAACAGGTGTGATAAATCATAAACACTGTGGCCAATATTGAACCGACTACGGTGTCTATTCTATAGCTGTTATATTACGCCAATACATATATTACACAATATTCTCTACAGGTATTCAGGGATTCATACACAAATTAGGTAATCGTATGTCTGGGGAATGTACCTAGTCCCGTTTTAACTTGTTTGTGACTTATCTCGTTTTGATGATGTCTTTTTCATCTATCCTTTTTTTTTATTTGTACAAAATGTATTTTATTTTGCAAATTGCATCTAGATTTTATCACTTTGCTTTTGTCTGAAATAAGAGTATGAAAAACCATTAAATTGACAAAAAGAGTGTCATATGACGGGAAAAGTGTTAATGAATTTCTTTCTGCTGTCACGAAAACTTGTACTTACGTCCTGAGAAATGGTCTATTTAACTTAACTTTATTAGCTACATGTCTCTTCATTAGTTTCATTGTGTATAAGTAATACACCTGTATATAATAAATCTTTATTCTGATTTGCAACGTGGCGTGTCAGTGTGCTATTTTCATTTTAAAGAGGACATCACGTGGGTTTCATAAAACGATCGACGATATGCGTTAAAAGCCAGGCCTAGTATACATGATAACTCTGAAAAAATCGAGGTCAGTGTCAACTTTACATTTCATACAAACAAATCTCATATATATATATACACTTACATCTTTTCCCAACAGATATATAAATGTATGTATATCGTAGATGGAAATCGACTGGAACGATTATTTCGGATAGCTGTTGTGCAATGCAAACTATTCTATGTAAAATACAAATCATTGTGTCTACGTTCTTTAGTGATAGTTTTGAGCACTATCACACTTATGTAGAAACATTTTAGTTGTCGATTCCATCACAGAAATTGAAATATTAAAAAAAATATGTTTAAAGTAAGAAAAATGAATACTCCAAAAGTTTTGTGAATTAACACATAGTATGTACACTGATTTGTTAGTTGAGAGTGAAAGAAAACTTTCACATCAATATTTAAATACAATTGTGGTTAATTCTGAACAATTTAAAGAAATAAAAAATAACGACGAGGATGGGATTCGAATCCGCGCGGGCAGAGCCAAAAGGATTAGCAGTCCATCGCCTTAACCACTCGGCCACCTCGTCATATAAGAAAGGTACCAGGTGATATGACGATAGGTGGGAAAATTGTGTTTTTCAATACTTTTCCTAAAAGTATCAAAATTTCCATAACCATCTATAGATAATTTTCATTATTGAACTCGAGTAGGCCTGTACTGAATAACACGATGTAAAAAGCCCTTAAACAACACCACATTGCGAATCAGAGCATATCTCAATGGACACGTTTCAATGAGCTTTACAATTGTCTTTACGATCATCTTTCTGCTTTCAAGGCGGAACTCCCGTTCATGTCTTTCTGAAATTTTCTTAGTAGCTCACATCTCTTCATGAAATTTTTGTAGTAGCTCTAAGTTCCTTTAAGGTCTTGTTAGACCCTTTGGGCTCACAATTAATCAAATTTTTTTTTCGCTTAGATTAAAAGTTAGGTTTTCATACTATATGTCATATATTCAAGTCGCAGGAATTTACCTCCTATTTCTGGCACATCAGTTTTGAGCAGACTACATTTTTGAAGGCGCATTTCTAAAAAAACTCTTCAGGTTAGAATCTTAAAATTTGTTCCATTGTAAAGAACACGATGCGATCTAGTAAACGGTGCCTCTTTTTTAGAAGTTCCTCCTTTATTCCTTAAAATGTTTTCTGAAATTTGTATTAAATATTTTTATAAGACTTTCCAAGGTGGGATATAAACAAAATCCACTGGATAGTTCTTGTCCAAATAAGGCTAGTTCAAGGACTATTCTAGGTGGTCAACTATTTGTTGACTGTTATTATTATTGCACTTCAAGAAATAAATCACGAGAAATGCAGTCTTTTTCTGTTGACATTTATTCATTTTGCAATATTTTTAGAAATAACAATTTGATTTTCGCCACATTCACGTATTGTATTATATCTATTTCAGAAACATATATATATAACCTTAGTAATCAAGATTTCAAAAAATATATACATATATATGGTAGAGACTTATATTCTTCTGCATAAGATACTAAATATAACGGGTGTTCTGAAAATATGTTATGGCGAGCAGACGTGAATCGAGGGAGAGCGGCGCATCAGATGTGTTGCTTGGATTACGGTGCATGGTCACAGGGCAGAAGTCCAACATACACTACACAACCTCAAGCCGTTTTTGTAAGCAAAAGTACGCCTAGATTAGAACATGATCACAAAACATTCACCAGATAATCATAAACAGGGCTTTTGTATTATGATTAAATAGATCGCGATTTTTTAGCGTTCCCTCAAAATTTATGTAAAGCACGAGATCCAGGCATATCGAATTATTTTCATTAATTTGGTTTTGATAGCAAGGAAATTAATTTCAATACACCTATAGTTACCTATACACATGTAATAATATATTATGTAAATATGGACATTCTGTCTAATTAATAATAATAAAGGCCTTGCCTGAAAATGTGATTGTCCAGGACCTGGAAAACTTACATAGACATTTCTTACGGACCCTGCCAATAAGGTCAGTAAAACTTAATGTTGGTCTCGAAGCTATAAGGCTTAAATATATCAAATAATTCATGCTGGTGCTTATTGCAATGTACCATTGCGTTTATGTTATGAACATCTCATTTTACTATTGCGAGCTGTTGGAGGGAGCTTCATGTTGCCCTGATCGTCATATAAGTGAAATACCCTTGAGTACCACGTTAAGTCCCAATCAAACAAAAACATTTTACTATGTACAACCACTTATTTTTACATCCATTAACAACGTATAATTTAGTTCTACCTAATAATAATACGAGGTGGACCCGGCCACATCTAGTACAATATCTGTTATAAGTTATCATCTCATGTTCTAGGTATACATTCAAATTGGTGTTTTAAGCCCTGCATAAACGCTCTCAAGTTATATAACGGTGGTACTTTCCAACAAAAATTTACAATAGCAAAAATTATAAATTGTGAAGTGTATTGATAATATTTTAAAGTTAATATTTCTGTCGTGCTCGTGCTGCAGCATTAATACTCTTTAAACGCAATGCTATTAGTCACATGGGGTATTTATCGTCAGAGACAACTTGAACAGATCTTAATCTAATTGTTATGTGCAATATAAAGCATGCACAGGCATGTAGGCAGTTTAGCATGCAGCACTATCGTGATCTACAGTATAACTCCCCTTTATCCTACGATGTTTATATGGTGGGAGGGGAGTCCTATATAATTAAACATTACAAGGCAGTACTTGAAAGGACCACAGAAACTTCTTGGATGTCCATATGATGGCAGTGCAGTCCTTTATTATAAAGACAGCATATAGGGTTTATTCATGGTGACAGTGGAGTTCTACTGAATGTAACATTACAGGACAGCATATATGGAAGATCATTGGAACTTCATGGATGTCCATATGGTAGGAGAGGAGTCCGTCATCAGAAACATTACAAGACAGCATCTTCGAGCAATATATTCTGGGATGTTCCTATCGTGGCAGAAAAGTCCTATATAATGTAGTTTTACAAGACAGCATCTTCTGAGATATAAATACTATGAGCTTGGAGTCATATATAATACCGCTTTTCACGATAATCACAGGTCCGTTCTATGATAGTTATATGGCGTTGCGTAGGATGATATCGTTGCCAAAGTCTATTGAAATGTATGGAATATTCTATCAGTAAGGGAAAGTTATTGAACAATTTAAGCACTGTACACCATATTACTGTTTTTTTTTTATTAACAACGAGTGAAGAATGACCACACATGGAAAAATATTGAATAGACACACGACACTTACACTCTCCCCAACCGCCCCCCCCCCCCCCCCTAAAAAAATTAAAA
>JARFOD010000452.1:0-11878 GCA_031763545.1 Mopalia muscosa | reverse complement strand
GGTTTTCCACCGTAATAAGGCTGTGTACAGTGTGAAGTGGACAATCCGTCGTCATATAAGTGAAATACCCTTGAGAACGACATTAAACACCAATCAAACAAACAAACTATTGAATATGTTGTTTGTAACTGAGCCTAAGGGGAATAAGTTTTTTAATGAGTTCAAAGGCCTTATTAAATAAAGATAGATACACATGCATACAGATATAAAGCATTTGTCTTTTATAAGTCTACTGTGGTGGTCTGATTTGCACTAACATGTACATTGTGTTTTCTCAAGCCACTGAAGTCAAATTTAATAACTTTGAGTCTAGACAAAAGTTTCCAATAAAAAAGTATGTTTTGTCTTATATGTATATACTGGGGTGGTCTTATTTTCACCAACCTATACATTAGTGTACAAGCGATGAATTAAATTCTTTATTTATTTTTTTTTAGACAAAAAATGTATATTTTCTCAAGTCTCTGAGCTCAGTTTTTATACTTTAGACTGGGGTCAGGCTCCATATAAGAGCTTGGCTGTTTGAACATCTTTCATCTTTTTATTTTTTATCAGGCTGTCTGCTGTTCAGACCATCTCCATTGCTGTCCACACAGAACTGTTTGTAACATCAGGGAGGGCAGATGTACTCATCATGGAGGGGAGGTAACTCCATGGGTCAACAAAACACCAGCCAGACCCAGGACTGTTAACACATGAACATGTTATTTACCGGATTTTCTACAGGCATTCAAAGATTTTTATTAATTAAATTTTTTTCAGATATTTAGATTTACAAATGCAAATAATATCTACCATAATGCCATCACCATTCGGGATTAAATGTGTTCAGTTATCGTCAGAAATCTTAAAAGGGGAAAATTAAAATCTCTAAATATTCAGGTATGGAGTGGTTTAACTAAACTCACAAGTGAAAGAGCGACGAAAAATACTTGATACATAATTATAAAATTATATTTTCTAAGCTTTAGCAGGTAACTATCTTCATCATCAGAGAAATGGCAATGGCAATAATTTGTTTAATTGGCGTGATATTTCTAAACATTGTACGTAATTCATAAAGGAAACTAAAAACCGTCTTTTGATCATTGACAGTATGCCTTATTTCGTTATTTGCGGATAAAATTTTCTTAGTTTGAACAGATTCTAGTTTGCTGGATGAAACCCTACCGGGTGTCGAACCCTCTACCCTCAGGGTTAGGCACCGAATCGCCAGCTGTAGGCTAAATGCCGGTAACCTAGATCACTCAGCCATCCGGCTAACGCAAAATCATTCAACGCCTCTTTCTCATGCTAAATATATTTTTTAAAAGATGTATGGTTGATCCAACCTAATTATGTCGTATACATTTGTTCTATAAACATGGAATCATATTTGGCTTTATATATAGGCCTACCCTCGCCATGCACTTGTGGTGGACATATGGAACGGAATCCCTTAGGGTAAGAGGGGCGTAAATGTTAATCACGTGACTTTCGAATATATAACACTCCACCAATGTGACTGATTTTAGAAAGAAGCTTTCATTATACCCACCATACAGGTATATGTTTTCATTGCTAACAGTTCTTCTTTCCTGTCATTAAACACGTTCTGTATCACCTTCTTGTCTCCCTGGAAACAAAATAACAAACATTACTAAATGACCTTATCCATCATGCTACATCATGTTACACGCCCATAACAACTCGAGAAAAAGATCTTATTAGAAATTTTATCTAGAATGATTCATTACACAATTCATCGGCTTTAATTAACTACTTTGATAAATGTTAAAATACAGATACATTTATCTAGTCATAAAGGCAGAAGGGATTAAGTAATCTGATAACACCGAACAGATTATGTGGGATTCAGGCTGGACGACTCACCATAATTCCGTCTGCGATCACTGTTCGTTTGTTACGATTCGCTTGCCGTAGTTGTAAAATAAGGGCCTCGTTTTTCTCTTTACGGGCCTCGGCACCCTCAAGGTACGCCTTCAAATCTCGCTCTGTCACGAGAAAATATATATTGACTTCAGTTTTATAAACATAAAATCAATGGAAAATTGTCCTAATTGATAGGGTATATATAGTAATAGGCCGAAAACGGTTTTTGCATATAATATGTTATATAAGTGTTTCATTTGTAAATACAATACGTTCTTGAAAAAAGGTTCTTCGTCGCCGCCACATTTCCGATACAAGGAGAATCAGCGGTTCTGTGGTGGCGACGGCCGTATCGTGGAGATCATAAAAATGTCAGCTAAAGGCATGGGCTTTGACAAACGGGAATAACTGCTTTCGGTCTGCGAATGTTTTTTAATTATTTTGGTAGACTATTCATTGATATTTTTATGTAAAAAATGAATGGGATATTTATTAAACTCTATGTTGTTTGCATGCGTGACAAATGAGCATTCCAATGACGATACGGTGAGGATAATGGATTGATCAGCTAGGTTTGTTTTGGAAAGCCTTATGAAGTGAAATGGTGACGAGTGATTTCGCTTTCTGGTTGCACAATCTGTGTTGTGCTAAAAATGTTTTGTTAGAGACAAATCAATTTTTTATTAAATGTTTATTTGTTTAGATTTTTTCCACGGCGAATTTGTATGCGTCACACACTTTCTAAATACCTGTACGTCATTTGTCATATATCAGTCATGCATTGAAGTACTTTAATTACTAATAGGCCTACTGTCAATCACTTACTTACAAGAAGGCATAAATGCGCACGTGAATTTGATCTCATATCGATCAGCAATAATCGGTTCACATAAGCGGTTATAATGGCAATTGATAGTTAATGACCCCGAACATCAGGCCCCGAACTTTCACATTACTCTTTCCCCCCACACACCTTCTTCCCCTCTTCCCTTGTAGAAGACTGATACATTGCAAAATAAGGGTATTTAACACTGGAAGAAAAGGTGACAACAACAACTTACAAATATGATAATGTAGAGAGTGTAGGGCCTACTTTACCTTTGAGGTGTATTTTGCCCCGGACCTCTTCAATCTGTTCCGCTATAGGCCATATGCCTTCCACCGTGATTGGGTCCCCTTTACCAGCCATCCTGAAGTCTTGTCAGATTAGTAAATCTAAATATCCCGACACCGACAAGACGTTTGCTTCAAACCTCCGACACGTTTTGCATCCCTTAGCAACCGATTAAGTAATTATTTATGACGTCATCGTATAGATGTGTTGACACGATCCATTATGACGTCCCTTATATTATTAGGCCCTAATGCATGGCTAGTTGCTCGAACGATTCAAATGAAGAGAGTTCATAGCGTCAGAAATGTAGATGCAGCGTAACGTCACAATGCGTCACAATGCGTCGAGGCCGTAAATCATCCCTTCAGTTTAAAGGCCTCTCTATTATATAATAAACGGTACATTCACCTCTGAAGCCCTCCATTGTAGCCTACATCACAGGTGATTTATATACTTTCTCCACTGAAAGATGCACAATAACGAAAATCACGTCCTGTATAATGGATATTGTCATAAATAAAGTTTAATGGAAATGTTGAAACATGGATGTTCTTTCGTTCCTTAGAAAAAAAACTTGTAAAAACAAATGATAAAACCGCTACGTTTATAGTGTGGCGAACATTTCGGACGGTTGGTACATCGATAAGGGTTTGCCCATGTATCAGCAGTCAATATATAAAAAAAACCTTATTTTTACTGGCGCGTACAAGAGGGTGTCGGCCTATCAGTTTTCTTTTGTTCTAAATCTTCGTGAAATACCTCTGTATGCTGTTTTAGAACTGGTGTCCATTCCAGGAGAGAAAGTTAAAATTCCGTTTGAAAAGTGACTTTAATGGATGTGTCTGTATTGTATGTTACCAATTGTATTCCGTTCTGACGTTCCTGTAGACTCCTTAATTCATGCCAAATGGCATTCTGTGCTATGCTAGTGCATACAAATACAATTTATAGACTGTTCAACATGTATATGGACTGAGTGTCTGTAATAAAGTTATAAATGAAATTAAAAAAATAAAATAAATAAGGCAATCAATATATTATTGTTAACAAAAAATACAATTATAGCTTTACGTATGTTCGTTTGATCTGGACTCAATTTACATTGGTTAAATGCATAAGATACAATTTTTGTAAAACAACACCCGGTTCCAGCATCGATTTATTTACAGTTAACTTTCCATAAACAAAATACTCACTTATAAACCGATAATTTCAATGAAACAATTAACCGATGTTTCAACTGACGTATCGCTTGGCACTAAGGATACTCTTACCCCCTACAGAGGGTTTCTACATTTCGCCGTTTTACTTCTAAACTAGTGTGAATTTTGCATCATATGTATATATATTCTGAATTGTCTTTTTCTGCATCACAATAATAAATGAATATAATTTTTCCAAAGCTTACAGAAACAAAATATTTTGCATAAAATGTAAATTTTGGCTACCCCTTTTTCAATTTGCTACTGCTTTTACACCATTTATGTAAACTGATCAATTTTGCATCCATGTATAATAAATTATATGAAACGAAAAACTGTCATTCAGTTTTTTCCTGCTTGTCTTAGTTGTTGTTGTGTTTTTTTTTTGTTTTTTTTTGCAATATTGTGTTAAAGGTCAAAAATGTTAAAAATGAGTCGAAATTGTGAAATTTCAATTTCATATAACTATATCTAAAAAACAAAAAATATTTAAAATCTGAATGATCGTTCTTTAGCTTTTATGTTGAAATAAAATAATAATAACAGCCGAGCAGTAGGCATTTCCCAAGTCAATACACTGAAAAATGTAAGTAGAGAAAACAGGTAATGAGTATTTCTGATCTATTTTACAACAGGTTTTTACCGCTTTCATGCTCAATTCAATCTTCTTTTTTTTTTCACCATGTGTTTCGAATTGACTCATCCTATGTATGTTTCGTACATAATTATGTATATATATTGTGAAGTATACACATTTTTCTATAAAAATTTACAAGAGGTGACCATGTCAAATGTTAATCGAATTACCTTCGAGCTGTCATGCATCTCGTAACAGACTAACACCAATCAACCACATGTGGCATCAGTGAGTGTATATACATTGACATATACATTGGCACAGCGGGCGGACTGTTAATACTCTCCAGGTAGCTACCTGTATTTAATCGATTGTCAAAACATGCTGTTGTAAGTGATGTAGCCCAGTTTTATCATAAAAAATTAACAGGGTCTTCTCTAGGATAAGGATCACTATCTCAACTTTTTGAATATGCAATAATAAAAAAATCTCCAAATTTTGAGCTTAGGGGGATTAGAGTATCCTTAATCTATACGACAATGTATTATCAAGGTGGTCCTACTCTATGTACACTCTGACCACTTCTAGAGTGAGCCCAAAGCTCAGTTCAGATTTTAAGTATGAGAAATTTGTGATTTGAGCCACCTTGTAAAATCAAACTTATATTCCTACAAAAGAGAATTTCCAGGACTATATCGTTAAGCCAGTTTCCATCCGTGAAAAGGTTTGATTTACGCATGTCCTTCAATAATGTACAACGACACGATGGATAGGGTCACTATAATGTTTTGCCTTAAAGGAGTGAAAAAAATCTAAATGGACTAAAACATAAAGCACACGCGAGGATGTAATTAATTTCACACGTGAAATTATTGCAAAGCGTCAGGACAAATTATTTAACTCCCCAAAACTTGATGCAGTACGGTTCAATAATTCGATAACTGATGACCTCCATCTTTTGAATGTGTGAGACTTACAAGACTCAATTATCTCCCTTGATTTTTCAACCCTGACGTCATGTTCTGAGTTTTAACTCTGGTTGAACTAATAAGCTCAAGCAGAATATTGCGCAATGTATTTAAAAGATAGAGTTTCCCTTTCTACAGGTATGTTTACGATTTCTAGCTTTACGTTTAAGTTTAGTGTATTTCCTAGTTACCTTTATATAAAAGCAGAGAAGCATGTGTTTGGTCAAACATTCGATCTTATGATCTTATTTAACCTCGGATTAATGTTATGCATTCTGAGTTGGATCACGGGCCAGTAATTCAGATTAATGTAATGCATTCTTGGTGGGACCCCGAGCCAGTAATTCAGATTAATGTAATGCATTCTTGGCGGGACCACGAGCCAGTAAATCAGATTAATGTAATGCATTCTTGGTGGGACCCCGAGCCAGTAAATCAGATTAATGTAATGCATTTTTGGTGGGACCACGAGCCAGTAAATCAGATTAATGTAATGCATTCTTGGTGGGACCACGAGCCAGTAATTCAGATTAATGTTACGAATTCTGAGTTGGACCACGACCCATTAATTCAGATTAATGTAATGCATTCTGGGTGGTACCAACGAGTCAGTAATACAGATTAATGTAATGCATTCTTGGTGGGACCACAATTCATTTATTCGGATAAATGTTATGCATTGTGGGTGGGACTACGAGTCAGTAATTCAAATTAATGTTATGCATTCTTGGGGGGACCACAGTCCATTCATTCAGATATATGTTACACATTCATGGTGGGATCAAAAGTCAGTAATCCAGATTAATGTAATGCATTCTTGGTGGGACCACGAGCCAGTAAATCAGATTAATGTAATGCATTCTTGGTGGGACCACGAGCCAGTAAATCAGATTAATGTAATGCATTCTGAGTGGTATCACGAGCCAGTAATACAGATTAATGTTACGCATTCTTAGTGGAGCCACAAGTCAAAAATTCAGATTAGTGTTATGCATTTTGAGTAGGATCACGAGCTGGTAACTCAGATTAATGTTATCTTTCTTGGTGGAACCACCAGTCGGTAATATAAATTAATGTTAGAGATTCTGAGCGAGACCACGAGCTGGTAACTCAGACTGATGTATTGTATTCTGGGTTGGAGTACACGCCGGAAACTCAAATTTATGTTATGCAATCTGGGTAGGACCCGGAGCCGGTAATTCAGATTAATGTAATACATTCTGGATGGGACATTGAGCCAGTAACTGTTGTGACTTTAGTGGGGCTGTGAGTCAGCAATTCATATTAATGTTTAACGTAAACCGCTACAACTATATAAATGTATGTACATTTAAAACAAACGAAATATTCTATGTCATAATTCTATTTGGATATTTAACAAATATTTTTTAGATATATTTCCCCTTATTGAAACGTGTTATTTAACTTTTGATCAAATTGATATTGTTTTTACTGAGAGAAATCTATATATTTTTATACTTTAAGATTACTATATCTACAGAGTGGGAGAAAACAATATCTTTCTAAAGAGACAACAATATCTCGGAATTGGAAGAAAGCAGTATCCAAATAAGGAGACAACAATATCTCCGAATTTGGAGAAAACAGTATCTTTATGTAGACACAACAATAAGTTTATCGAATAAAACAGTATCCTTGTTAGGAGAAAACAATATCTCCTTATTGGGAGGATAACAATCATTTTGTGACAAAACAATATCTCAATTAGAAAAAAAAACTTTATTACCTTTTTGGGAGAAAACTATATCACCCCATCCGAAGAAAAAATGTTCTTATTTAGAGTAAAATATATTTCTTTATTGGGCGATATCATTATTAGGAGACAGCTATATCTCCTTGTTGGGATGTTAAAAAAATAATATCCTTTTTAAAAAAACAACTATATATCCTCATTGGGATCTTAGGAGAAAACAATGTCCTTATCAGGAGAAAACAATAAAATGATTTGGAGAAAACTATGTACATGTATTTTACTAGAATAGAAAACCATATTTCCTTACTGGGAGAAAACAAAATCCTTATAAGGAGATAACTATATCTCCGTATTGGGAGAAAACAATATTCTTATAAGATAACTTTATCTCCGTATTGGGCGAAAACAATATCCTTATAAGGAGATAACTATATCTCTGTATTGGCAGAAAACAATATCCTTATTGGAGTACACAATATCCTTATTATGAAAAAATATCCTTATTTTGAGAAAACTATCTATTTTATTTACGGAGACAACTATTTCTCCTTATTGGAAGAAAGCAAAATCCTTTAAGGAGAAAACATTGTCCTTTTTAGGAAACAATTATACAATTTTTTTACAGGAATAAAACAATAACCTCGTCGGGAGAAAACAATGTTATGTTTATGATACAAGTAAATCGCCGTATTGGGAGGAAACAAATTCCTAATTGGGAGATCTTGAGTAAAAAACAACTCCATATTATAGGACTTATTATCGTCCAATCAGGACTTCGCAGCTCCGGATTAGCCAAATTATAAGATCGCGAAGACATGAAAATAATCCACACAGTGGGCCTTCGACGGTGTCATATGTACAAATCATTCCAAGCGGGAAAAGAAAAAAATACAATGAATTATTTAAAACTATATACAAATAGGTACTGATCAGGCGGTGAAAATCACGCGCGGTTCATGACAGAAAATTGTCGCCAACATAGCAATATCATTGGCGTATTCAACAGGGGGTAGAGTGATTTTCTAGAAAAGCTTTGTCAAACTAGGTCAGCATCCTTTCTTCTTTGTTCAGATCGCTTTCGGTTTCGCTTTCGTTTCCTTTTGCTTCCCAGGTCCCGGTCGCTGTCTCGAGACTGGCGCATTTCACAAGTAGACTCCTACAATGATTTAAACAAGTTCATATTTTAAAAACAAATTTACTGAGGCCTGGGATCAGTCATCTTCCCGAGGCGGAAGAGAATATGGTCGTATCAAGCATTCAATTCCTACCTTGCCTTCACGGACGGGTTTTGTTTGTTTGATTTGGGTTTAACGCTGTATTTAATGGTATTTCGCTCAAATACCGGTCTGCCAGGCCAATGGGTGAAGGAAACCCCCTCGACAGCGAATAGAGGACAATCATAGGAGGTAATACGAATATTTCACAAATAGATCGGCTTTAGTTTGCCCCTTAGTAGGGATCTATAGCTCTGAATGTACCAGGGCAGCAGTTAACTCTCGAACAACCCTTACGCTCTTAACAAGCGTTTACAACAACTTCATTCACGTGACTTATTTTTACCAGTCAGATTTGAGATTACGTTGAGGCCTTTCTTTTAATCTCAGCATGAACGGACATCACAAATGTCACTTTATTATAACATATTCTGAATAAGTGGAAACGCTTGTATTTTAATCACATCGCCCTTGCGAGAGACTTGTGATCGACTACTTTAGACAACCCAAGCTAATTTCTTTGTGTGCCATAGAAGTTTGTCAAACCGTAACAGAGTAAAAACTGTTTGGTGTACGACTATGTCAGATCTTAATATGACCTTTCAATACAGGGGAGATAATTACTATATAGAAACCACTAGTTCCACTGAAAAGTTAAACATAATACACAGGCAGTGTAATTCCGAAAAACGATAATTTCATTTTGACTATATGCATCGTATATTCGTGATGGTACATACTTGGAATTGTTTGGTATACTCCGGGAGGCATGTTGTGACGTCAGTATCGCCCCCCTGTAGTTTCTGTGCAACAAGGTTCAGCCGACAGTCAGTGGGCGATGTCTCCACCTGGGGCAGTCTCATGGTGGCGTTAAATAGCATCTCGTCCTGCATATCAAACAGACTGGGGCGCATCTCTCTGATCAGAACACGGGGGAGATGCATCAATTTGGCTGGGGAGCAAAATCCAGTGGAAGGGCCGGACATGGGTGAACTAGAGCCATTCGATGACGAATAGAGAGAGCTCGACTTGACACTGCTGTTAACTGAACCAGCCATGGAAGAGCGGCGAATAATTGGCAAAAAACTCAACCGTCCTTCGGGAACAACGTCTGAAATAAATCATATTTACGGATGCCTTTACTGTGGTGCATGGGTTGAGTTCACGGATACCTTTACTGAATATGTGGTGCAAATATTGAGTTCATGGATATCTTTACTGCATATGTGGTGCATAGATTGAATTTACGGATACCTTTACTGAACATGTGGTGCATAAATTGAGTCGAGGGATACCTTTACTGAATATGTGGTGCATAGATTGAGTCGAGGGATACCTTTACTGAATATGTGGTGCATAGATTGAGTCCAGGGATACCTTTACTGAACATGTGGTGCATAGATTGAGTCCAGGGATACCTTTACTAAACATGTGGTGCATAGATCGAGTTCGGCACGGATGCCTTTACTGAAAATGTATTGCGTGGTTTCAGTTTACAGATGCCTGGTGCAAGTACAGACTTGACATGTGCTTCGATTAAAAGCATTTTAATGAAATAACAGTTTAGTACTTATATATTATGTGATTTATAATGGATGTTGAATGGTAAAATAGTTTACATTCGTACCTGACATAACGCTTCTATTACGTATCCCAGGCAAAACCTTGTCACGCGGTGTTACAATTGAGGTTGATCGACGTCCGTTGTTGCTTTTTGGGTTTGTCGATTGTTTTGCCTCATCTTTGACTTCATCTTGGCTTGACGCTGAAAGCGTCATAACGTCTAGTAAAAATAACAAAAAATTCCAGTGAATAAACATTTCAAACCTGTGTTCAATGTGTATAAGTTCCGTTGGTCCAAAGCTTTATTACGGCCTATTTTCGTCATGGTGGTTCGACTTGCTGTGGATTCACAATCGTATTCTCACGAGAGTTTATACAGTGGACGAGACAAAGACAACTCTCATAAGCCATGACAGACCATCGTAAATTAATTTCTGTTAAAATTTGGGCAACAAATTTGCAACAAAATGGCCCGGTGTATCTTAGAGTCAATAGGAAGTATAATCGATTATATTTAAGGATCAATTTGATTGGTCGACAAAAATGTGTGAAACAATCAACCAATAAAAACTCCCGAAATAATGGGAATCCCCTGAAATCGGTAATTCAAATGAGGGATGGTGAGAATGAAATGCAAGAGGTTCCGTTTCCTCAATATCATTCACAATACCGGGATATTTCTCCACGAAAATCTAACTCGACATTTGTAATGGACAACTTAGGCTGCTATGTAGCAATTATACGAACAAGGCCTACACAGAAATATTACCTTCTCGCTATATTCTGCATTATCAACATCAAATAAAATCTTGTTTTTTTTTTAACAGCTTCTATTCTTTATCTATTTAAAACTATTAGCTAGCAATATCAATTACACTTACCTTTATTCACGTTCACGCAATTTCTCGAAGCCCGGTGAGATTTGAAGATGTCATCTCATGCAAGTAAGAGTTTCAACTTTCAGACGCCTGAACAGTCGGCAATATATATGTCTAGTGTTTCTTCCTGCTGTGTAAACCGCCAGTCTATATTGTCGACAAAAACAAAATTAACTGGTGTTTGAACATGTGACCGGGGTGATCTGGCTGTAATACCGTATATTGCCTAAAATTTCGTCCGTAAAACTATTAATTTGGAAGTTATTTTAAAGACTGAATTGTGTTTTGGAGGCAGATGACACATTGTTCAGTCAGACATCAATGGATTTCTAATGGTGTTTCTATGTTTACAAAAATATCAAAAGATATCACGTATTTATAACAAAATGTTTAGATAGTTTACAATATACACGAAAGTTATATTGACTTAGTGCCAGCAGAAATGGGATTTATTTCCAAAGACGAAGAGTTACATACAGCTAAATGGTTTTATTTCTGTCAACATAAAGGAAATGCTGGGATTATTTTGTAACCGCTTGAGAACAGCAAAGAGATTTCTTAAGATTATCCCTTAATCCCGCTTAATCTATGGACAGCTGAGCTAGATATATTAAGGTATGCCTACCTCAACTTTAAGCGCAATTTGCTGTTCATACAGTGTACAATACATATTTGATAATGACAGCATTCAACATATTCTAGCTTTAGAGGAAAGACTTTTCCAAAACTTAGACACGACAGTGTATTGACCTTTTTAAAATGGAGAGAAGGGGGGG
>JARFOD010000441.1:0-11878 GCA_031763545.1 Mopalia muscosa | reverse complement strand
CACCAAGCCATCACCGCAACTGGAATAAAATGCATTAAATTGGATATTGGAAAAATGCGGCAAAAAAAAAAAAAAAAAAATTGGTAAAATAGAAGCACTGCGTACGAAATATCAATTTACCACGATCAAAATGTAATTAGAAATCGCCGGTATAGAGCAAAAATGTTGTAACTCCAAAATCGCTAAAATCGAGTTTTTGCTGCCTTCAAAACACTGAGGATCTATTCTTTATTTTAAATTTCTGTTAATTGAAAAAAATCGAATTGGTAGTTGGTTTTCGCAATGCAAAAATTGTAACTCCTTTTAAAGCCATGACCATTGCGAGCAAAATTGTGGTATGTCCACTATTTTATCGTAATTATGGCAAGTCCAGATCCCAGGATTTGCTATGTTAGGATGAATAATAGTACGGCTGTGAGAAAAAAAAACTGATTTCATAGTAAGATCCAAAAACTTTTAAGCAAGATCTCAAAATGAGGATTTTGGAGTTACAACATTTTTGCTTTATACCCGCGAAATTACGATGCCATTTTAGGGGACTTCTGTTAGGTTATAAGATATGTGGAAAACCAGTTGGCTAATGATTTGGCACCAAGTGGACGCTGGATATTTTGGGGAAAACAGGTGAACAATTATCGGATTATTTTATATATTAGGACAAAGTGTTAAATGATCTAACAATTTAAAAAAGGCCTGGGAAAAAAAAAAGTTAATAAGATTGTTATTTACAATTGGCGAGGACAAAGTTGAATTTACCCAGCTCTAAGGACATAACGACCGAAGGCATTTCTGGCCAGACAGCTGAGGGCTCGGAATGCCGGAAAGCTACCTGAAAATGGACAGAAGAATATGTAATCGGGTGGTTCATTACGGTAACAGTTTGAAAACTCGTTAAGTATAAAAAGTATCGTGTAAAACGAGATTTAAGATTATCAAACCGTTTTAACTTACTAGAAACATCGAAAGAAACCAGGCGAATTTTTCGGCCAATAGAAATATCGGTAACTATTTCTTCATCCAAGACATCCCAAACTTTCAGTTCAAAGACCGCAGAAGCATTGCCACCGAGAAGGTGCTGCTGTTCCCATGGGTTCAAAAACCTGGTGAAGGAATTTTGGATAAGTTTAGAGAAGGATAGGCAGTATTTTCGTATACACTATCGTTACGCGAAATATAAAAATTGAACAAAGGATTAAAAAAAACATTGATATACCAATCACTGATGGTCTCTGTGGAAGAAATGGCCCGACCATGAGCATCATAAGCGCAGGATATGGTTTTGATTTTACGTTGTTGTACAACCTGGCTGTCTGGTTCACCCCAGCCTACTTCCACATCAACCGTGTATGTGTTGCTACCATCCTTTTTCTGAAGTAAAATATATTGGGACATTTTGTAAATCTACTGTTAAATGTCAATTGATAGGGTTCACTTAGGTCTATATCGTCATTTAGGTGGCGTTTTCAATGATTTAAGTCATTTGCTTTCAATAGATTTAGGAGTCTTTAAAATGTAAAATAAGTATTGAAGTTTTGACCAGTGTATTGTAAATTTTGAGCTAGTTATCACTAAGCCAAATAACCTTGTTTGCATATTGAATTTGCTAGAAGCTATTGTGAGCAACTTTGCACTCGTTTGGGGCTATTTACTGGTCCTGGTTTTGAAATCCGATTGGGTATAATAAGGGTGCATTGAATTCTGAACGTAGGCTGGATATCTTGTAAGAATACCCGTCAAGGACTTCTGTCGTGGATAATTATTATAGACACCCGTCACTTTGGAGAATTCTGTAATTTAAACCTATAATAAAGGATTACGGTAGACTTTGTAGTCGCAGATTTTTGTAACAGGCGGGTTTATTAAGTTAACGCACCATTGTCCACTATAAAACGGGTTTATACGACGATCCATTGTATGCTATATGTAAGCGATTTTATATTTGCCTAAAATTTTAATTTGTCCGTTAGCTTATACTTATATTTAAAATCAGTAAACAACCATTCTTTTTTCTCCATTTACTGGAACATCTGTCCATGGGATTAATCGTGCTATCAATTATACGAAAATGCACAAAAATAAACTAAGTTTACGTACGTAAAATTGACAGTTAGCACCGGTATAGGATTGATCAAAAGAGCCGTCCAGAGAAAAGTTCACATCATCCGTGGACGTCAGCTGCTTGTCCCCATTTCGACATTTAGCTAGAGCATAAGCCGGTACATCAGCAGTCAGATGTAAGGAAGGGTTACGGTTTTGCATATCCGGGCATCTTCCGTCCACTGCAAAGGAATTTTATATGCAGGGTAGGGGTCATTGGATTAAGAATTGAGATTATCTGAAAGCATCGACTATATTTATTTATAAGGCTAGCAGTGGTTATGCATTATTTTTTTTGTAAATTTAAAAAGCTTCCATTAAAATGAAATACCAGCCAAGTAGGCTTCGTAGCTTGGTGTATCCCCTAAAAAATTAGCCGTTTAAAATTACATGGCGCACACCCAAAAGGGGGTCTGAATAACCGTGATGGAGCGGACGTTATCCAACCACGAGAATAGAATTTACAGAAACTGATGGATCATTACTTACGTTGAACAATCGGCTCGTCAGCAACAACCAAGGCAACCTACGTGGACAAAATGTAATAATTCAAAATGTTGACCAACATAGTTTGTTTTGTTTTAAGTATTTAACATTTTATATTCTAAACACTATTTTTTTAATTTTTTTTTTATTTTTTTTTTAAGAGATTTGAGTTATTGAAAATCATAAAGGTTCTTCACGTAATATATATATTTTTAAAAAATCATGTAGCTTCATAATTACTAAGGTAAACTATGAAATAAAAAACTACCCGTTTCAACTGAAAGCTGATGGCTACTTGTACTAAAATTGAATAAAACTGTATAGTTTTTTTTTTGGTCAAAGTTTAGAGAAATAATATTTTATACCAAATCCAATTTTGTATGGGATAGCCTTTGAAGACGAATATCCGAACATTTCTGCTGAAACGGGTTCTTTAAAAACGTTGTTCAAAAGATTACAAATGTTACCAGCCAGTTTGAAAACAGAATATAAATGAATCCCACGGTTTGAAATTATACTTAAAAAGGGGTTTCGGGGTAAAATTAAAAACAAACTTACTAAAAGAGACAATAAGGCAATTTTCGGCATGTTGAGTGAAGCAAAACTGGAAGAGGAAAAAAGGATTAGAATCGACCGACAAAGACTTTTAGAATGAAAAACATTTAACGTTAGAAAAACGGACACCGACTTCCAACTGGCTAAATAGAAAAACAACGAAAAAAACAACTATTCACTGTCCCAAACGGAAGAAAAAAAAATGTGCTTGGCTCAGTGTGAAAGGCTGGGGTTTTATAGCAATCGCAATGGAGAAAAAATGTGTGTTTTATTAATTTATTTGTGTCGGCTTACATCAAGAATGACCTAAAAATAACTAAAGACAACATAATAAGCAGATTTTCTAGTAATGATTATGGGTAAATATAGCGATTTTAGTTCGAAGACAGAAAAACAAAGACAGGACGACAAGACAACCATTGGCTAAAGACCAAAAGTTTGGCTTGTTATACAGGACTAGCCTTTTTTTTTCCTGGTTTTGGTCCGAAAAGAACAAAAACGGTTAACGAAAGTCAGGAACTGTCTTGTGACATTTGCCATTAGTATTTTATACCAATAAAACAATTTTTTTTTATATCATTTGAAAAAAGTTTTTCCTTTTATGTGTTCATGCCTTTCAGCTAAAAGATAACAGATCAAATACATGACCGTTCGTTGTGAGAGTGCATTCGAACTGAACAGTAACGTTTTAATCTTTTTTTCACGAAATTTAGAAAAAACCTAGAACGTTATTTTAGTTTAAATATTGTTTATAGATGCATGGAAATTCAACCATCCAAGACAAATAGAAGTCCATTTTTATACGTCCGTGGTCATTTCACGGGACATATTATGTTATGGGGTTGTCTGTCTGTTTGTCCGTAAAACGTCAAATTAATTATGATTGTTTCATGTGGCAAGTCCTCGCTTGAGATTAGTTTTTGGCGTGTGTCGACCTATAGGTGGCAAATTCTAAATTTTGTTTCTGAATGTTAATTTGAAAATTTCTATTGGAATTCAAATCAAACTTAGTATGAGTGTTTCATGTAACAAGATGTCACTTGAAGCCCCCCACCTTTCAGATCGCAATTTTGTTTTTGTTTTTGGGACATAACCCACTACTCGCTCACCGTATAGGCTATGTAGTGTCTGCATATAGTACCATACTAAAAATCTATTAGAAATACACAGATTAATTTACAGGAACATCCATAGGCCCCTATATGCCCTGACCCTAAAGCGCCATCTGTACTGTCATGAACTGCCCTGTTTAATAGCAAGTATACATGTAGTTAAGTACTTGAATAACATGTGACTAGAGCGCCATCTGTACTGTCATGAAAGAAAACAGGTGATCGTAGCGCCATCTGTACTGTCATGAAAGAAAACAGGTGATCGTAGCGCCATCTGTACTGTCATCTAACCACTAAAATAATGACAAACGAGCGCATGACGAAATCTGCCATAAGTATCTGTTATTATCAGTTCCTTAGCATATATTATTTGCTACCTCGGTATTCAGTTGGTAGTATGCAATCTTTTATTTTCTTTACGAATGGCTCCTGACATCTTAATCGTCCTGTTTGTCGATGTTGGGTCTAATTCCGCTTAACCCGGGGCTAGGGGCCGTATAAATATCTACAAGATAAATACATCATTGAAAATTTTTGACCGCTTCTCTCTTTCATGTAGCATTTCTTTTTTTGCTAGCTATATAATTTTTGCTTGAATTTTATGATTTGATATTTGGCATGGAAAGTGCTCTTGTGATTATCGAACTATTCGAATTATTATTTTGGATAACGTCTTTGGATCTGTGAATGTCGGCAATTATTTCGTTGGGCTAGTCTTTCTAACAAATCAAATAGGAATGCTCAATTGCTCTAAAATGGCACCATTTCATCATCCAAAATCTTTTTAAACTCAAATTTATAAAGTATTTTGTCTAGCCATGTTCGTTTGGCGGTTGCTCCAAAATTCGAAGATGAGTTCTGTTTAGGTGATGTATTTGTTACTCAAGTTACAACAAAAAAACATTCAAAAGCACAGCTACGAGCATCTTCTCTAGCCAAAGGTTACTTTTCCGAACTACTCTTCATTTGAACCCTTGGCAGCTAATTAATGTACAATGAGAGTTTCAGCTACGCCATCTGGCGGATAAAACGACCAAGGTTCTAGCTGACTCCAGCGGTTTACAGTTACATTCGCCGCCAAATTCACTAGCCAAGTCTTCTAATAGCACAACAACTAATTGGATGTGTATAAGTTCCTACGCATCCATTCAATTGCTTGGAAGCGGAGTCCCATTCTACCTGAGTTATCCGCCAAGGGTTCAAATGCACAGTAGCTCGGAATAGTAACCCTTGGCTAGAGAAGATGAGCTACCAGTCGTAAACACGGTCTGCTTTTGTAGAACTGTTGGCGGTTGTATTGTATTTAGTCCATGATCCGTCAGGGTTGTACGTTTTTTAGTACTAAGGTGCTGGGACAGCAGCTTCGCACAAGAGATGCGGGAAACCCAGAAGCCGGATGTCAAACCATGTTATGCAATAATTTTTGACTTTGAAACAATGCGCCATGACAATACACTGTCATGTCAAGGTGGCTCGTAGCGTCCTAAACATGACACCAAAGACAGCGCATAACATGGTTTGACAGCCGGTTCGGTCATTCTTGCTGTCCATACACCGCCATGGTCAGCCATAGAATTAATGAAATCCCATATTGGTTGAAGTATTGTTTAAACCGCCGATCCAAGACACCCATTTTCTGTACTAGTATATAAGATTTGCGTCCCCTTTCCCAAGGGAACGGAGTCCACAGCCCCACGATCATCTCGGTCAGCCTGTGACGTCACAACATGTGTCTCACATGTTCCCGCGCCAGGAATGGATATTCCCCTTCTGGGTTTCCTGCGTCTCTTGTACGAAGCTGCTGGCCCTATACCTTACTACTGAATAACGTACCGCCCTGACGTATCCTGGATTAAAGAACCAAAACATAATCATTGACTTTTACACAATACAACAGCCAACATTCCTACAAAAGCAGACGACACACGGGTCATGCACTCCGGTGACCCCTCACGACGCCATCTTGCTCAACCAGTCTCGACACGTCGAAGTCGCTGCTCTCCCAGCCGCGGTCCTAGCACACAACCCCAATTCATACATAGGAGCATACACTTACGTAGTAAATAATTACTACATAAATACGTGTGCGGAGTAAAATTTTACTCTCCTCGAATTACTACATAAATACAATTTTACTCCCCTCACGCATTTATGTAGTAACTCCTTACAACATAACAGCACTAAACCCTTCCTTATTGTGTACTAATAAATGATAACTGAGTTGCCCTTCCTATACTACTAAGGTGTGAACAAAATCTGTGAATTCGACGTGACTCAAATTTCGGAATTAAAACGGCCATTTAAAGACATTTTAAACAATTGCGTATTAAAAAAATTAATGCAATAGATAAAACTCTATTTCACCTTTTCATTCTATTAAAAATAAAGATGTTGTTTATTAAATTTATTGGAGTAATCTTAAAACAATCCGGAATTTAATTATTTACATACGTTTTCTCAGCTTTCATTTTTCTTGATTTATATTTTTTAAATCATTTATTTCTCTAAACTATTTGCAGTAAGTCTTTGAAATTTGGCACAGACAATCTTGAAGCCATTATCTAAAAAGCCGTCGTGCAATTTTTTTATATTGATTTTCGTTTTGAAGATATTAGCAAATATTGTTTTAAGGGCAGTTTTTATTTTTCACAAGTATTTTTTATCAGTTGTTCAAAAACTAACTTGAACTTAGAAAAACCTGATGATCATTTCTTTGTTTAAATACTGTTCTACAAAGACATGCAAGTTTGGAAAAAAAATCTCAAACTAACTGAGAAAAATTAGAGTTATAAATAAGAGTTCATTTAAAAAAAATATTTGACGTTTTTCTTTATTAATGCCATTATAAAATAAAATGAATCGTAATATAACGTTATATATGGAATCTTGAAGTCCTCGACTTTCTAAATAGGGCCTATATATAATATTTATATAATTATCCTTTGGAAATACCTGCAAAAGCAACGAAAAGATAAGAGTCGCTTTTTCTTCTATTGACTAGCGGTAGAGTCCTTAAAGGGAAAGAACTGTTTTTCGACCCAAACTTATTATTTTTATAACATATTTTCAGAGACAAACATCTGTATTACACTTGCATTCGAGTAAGCATAGCTATTAATTAGTAAATTTAAAAGGCGGGACTGACGTCATTTGTTCGAAAACACGGTCGGTCACCAGTGTGTCCGTTTGTTTATGCTTGATAGACTTCCGAAGACATCTATAACAACACGGTGTATACACAAGTTTGGTCATTCAAGCGCAATGTTAATCTGTTGTATCATATCAAAATAGCTCTATAAGTAGCAAACGTTTAGCGTGTTTTCAGCCAACATGCGGTTTTGAAAATTCCGTTTTTTTTAGCACAGGTTTACATGTACAAGCGGTTGTTTTTTGTTGTTTTGCTTGGGGATAGAACCATTACTTCCGGGATTTATCTGAAAGCATCCACCAGTTCCGGCAATAGGGGACAGCCACGATTAGTTGATATACTTTCCTGTGTTTTCGGACAATGGCGTCAGTTCCGTTTTTTTAAATTAATTAATTAACGGCTATGCCAATGACGATTGTCTTTGAAAATATGCAATGAAAATAATGAGTTTAGGTCGCAAAACAGTTGTCTTTCCCGTTAAGAAACTTATCTAGAACATAAGATGATTCATCAAGTTTAATTAACGAATAATAATCGTTCTCAATTGTATGGTCAACAGAGGAATTGATTTGGTTTAAGTTGAAAATTCTATGTGTAAAAATCAAGCCCTTCGTCACAACTTTCCCAATTTGATTAAAACCGTCGCCGTCTGACCTCCATCACTTGCGTACAGCCAGCTTGGTCATAAACCAGGGCCATTTTGAATGTAGTGATACTCGCTAAAATGCCTAAATTGCGCGGTCGCAGTCGGGTAATTTACAGCTGTATAAATACACCAGATCTATGATATGATGTCGTTAGGCTGTAGATCAATGCAACCCCTTTTTAAAAATACTTAAACATTTATTTATTCGTGAATCACAAAATTGTCATATTTATTGTTGGCCCACATTACACATTTTCAAATATTTTACTTACCTGGAATTATTCGTATCTGGGTTAAAAGTAGTGCCCCCTCGTGAATTGCTGAATTGATTGTTGCAAAAGGAACTGCCACTTATATATCCAAAACAGATTTTGTATTCTAAGCTTATCCGAAAAATATGCTTAGCTTATGCTGGGATATAGCATGTTATATCCAAGGCTTATGCATGGAGGTATAGCAGAAGGAGTAACAGCTCCACCCCTTAAAAGCGTGCAATGATCAATTCCGCCAGACGCCTCACTGGATTCTACACCCTTGAGTGAATACGGTTTTCGCACACATGGTTTCATGGGATGTTTATTTACTTCGATGGTAGAGCGAATAAGCCCCCGTCATGTTTTTCCGATTAGGTGTTGAACTCTGAATTATTTTGTCTGAGGGGATGTCGTGTAATTCTTTTCATACTAATTAAGCTGGTTTAAAGCCTGATTCGATTAGCTCGAGGGAGTAAACAGTACATATTTGAACAAGTTAGAAACTTTAGTAGCAATAAAAGGAAACGCAAAAATACAGCTTTTATAACTGAAATATCTCTGGATGGGTTGAACTGTCACCAAAGGGAGATTTAATGTAACTGGAACACAGTTCAATCTATGTCACTGTGAACGATTAATAAGAAACAATTCGCACATTTTGGGAAATCATTTTAATGTGGAAATATGTGTAAACTGACCAACTCTGTAGAACTTCTTTTACAAAATAATATTTTAAAATCATTATAATTACAAAACTAATTGTCACCTGTCTGTGTGTATCATACGTCCAAATAGTGGGGAAGGCACAGTTAACGAATTGTTTACATGTCCATAAAACTTATCTATGCCATTTGGAGCATTTTTTTGGCTTGTTGGGTGTTGCCCTTCCGCTGACTGAACTAGGAGTATATATCTCAAGTATCTTTCGCGTCGGAACTGATCATTGTACATCAAAGCAATACAGGTGGCTGTCAAATATATTCATCTGTCAATACATCAGCGGGGTAGTCTAGTAAAGCCACCGGTCCAGGTCTCCTTTACCCCGGTGATTTATGTAATTGAAAATGTGTATACTAATCATAATTATTGTTTAGCTTCTTGAGAACTTGATAAAAGCGCTCCGCCGATATAAATAAACCAGACCTTGTGATGCGCACAGCATTGTTTTTTTTTACCTCATTGAATAGCTCCCGGAACCAGTAGCGTTTGCTTAAAATACCTGTCCTAGTTTATTACCTTGATCAGACTACCAAGTGTAATAAGCTCGCCCCACTGATTTGTTTACAAACTAGACGGGCCCTCATACAAAAACCGGAAAAGAACTAATGGACTGAAGTCACAGGATACCCACCGAAATTAAATTCTTATTTAAACTCTTTTTTCGTATGTTTTTTTTTTCATTAATAAGGGGACATAACTCTGGAATGAATGTCAGTCTGAATAAATGGATTATACAGCCGACAAACAATGAAATGTTAAAAAGATACAGTTGAAGACTGTTGTCTCCGTTCGAAAAGACATATCATATATTTTGACGGATAACGGACACGAGCTGCTGCTCCATGTTAAGGTGAGGCTGGTAGATAGATATTCTTAATTCATAAAACTCGTTTAATCACAGTGACATAGGTAGAAAACCTATTTTTCAGACATAGTCTACATGATATGCTAGACTATCGGAGATAACGAACTCTGCACGTGAATTAATGAAGGAATGTAGATGTATTCAGACACGTCGTGTTAAATACAACAACTCTATTACTATCCTTCACATGACCAATGTTTCAGGATTTATAGTCGTCTTTTCTAGTTTGCTGACCCCTTAAAAAAAGTCTGTTTCTGTTTTTATGGAGATCGAAGTGTATTATATACAGTAGGGTTACTGTCGTTTACCGCCTTCGTTTCAGAGAATCAAGAAGGCAAACATTTGTTACAGTTAAAATTATCATATTATTCACTAGTGGCGATTAAATACAATGACGAATGGTGAATTTCAATGACGGAATATATTGCATGAAACTGACAGGAAATTGTCTGTAAAACTAACTTATAATAATATTTGCTTCTTGTTGACCAATGAAATTGTTAAATTCAAACAGAGTAGAAACGTGTTTGTAGCAGGTCCCTTAAGTTCTCTGTCTGGACATAGTGGTAATGGTTGTGGTCACAGAACCGTCCACAGTATGCCGCCTGGTAAAACCGATGGCGTCTGCATCTTCTCTTGATGCCAGTGTTCTTTGTATGAGCATCTCTGGCTAATTCTTTTAGAGACAGTGGGTAGAATATTTGTCCAGAACTCTCAATTTCTTTGCAAGTAGCATTTTCCACACTATTGTCCAATGTAGTTACAATGTCTTCTACCGCCACAAGGTCTGGTGGAGGAATATCTTGTTGAGAGACAATACAGTCCCCTGATAGGAGATTGCTGGCTAGATACGGAAAGTCCTTCTGGGCCGCTTTGTCGTCGGTCGTATCAACAACACAATATTTTAGCTGTTGCCAAAAATGATTGATTCTACTGCACCATTGCTGAAAGGAAAAAAAAACCCATACAATTATTTTTTAAAATTTTAATTTTTTTTTATCTATTGGCTTTCATCCCGACTTTCGAACACTTCTAAAAGTCATCACCGAGATGTTTGTATAAAGATGGAATTGCTGTTTTGTGTGACGTACCTTCGTTTTCACTGGTGAACCTCATGTGACAGTTGAATGGTATGTACTAATTGGGATGGAATGGGTTTTATAAGTGAAAAAACAAATAAATATAGCATAAAGTTAGAAGGTTTGTTTCGAGTAAATAAATTCCTAGAGAAAGACAGAGATGTCTTAATAGGCACTATAATTTCTTAGATACTACATAAGCCTATATATAGATTTGTTTGGCCCATAAAACTACTTGAATATAACATAACAAGGCATTTTATGGATATACAACTTCTGGTTTATTGACGAGCGACGTTTCGAGCAGATTCTAGCACCGTTTTCAAGCTAATCATTTTCATTAGCTTGAAAACGTTGCTAGAATCTGCTCCGAAACGTCGCTTGTCAATAAACCAGAAGTTGTAGATCCACAAAATACCTTGTTATGTTACTATCCCTGCTTCTAAATGCCTCTCAAAGAAGTTACTTGAATATATATAATACATGTATATGCTTACCTTTAATTTAGAGGCGTGCATTTGGTCATATCTCGCTTAGAGGATTCGTGCCTTTGGATACTGATCCATTTTGTCTGAAACTAGTTTTCAACAGAGGCTCTAAAAGGGCTCCAATAACAGTTGTCACAACATGTCTTTAATTGTGACGACACACAAGGTGGCGTGATAGAAATTGGCTTCCACATTCTCGTTCCCTCTTCAAAGAAAGAGGAATATTGAGTCTTAAGAAATAAAACAAAGTTTACACCCCTTCTGCATCCTCGTTCCCGCTTCAAAGAAAGAGGAATATTTAGTCTTAAGAAATAAAACCAAGTTTACACCCCTTCTGCATCCTCGTTCCCGCTTCAAAGAAAGAGGAATATTGAGTCTTAAGAAATAAAACAAAGTTTACACCCCTTCTGCATCCTCGTTCCCGCTTC
>JARFOD010000430.1:0-11878 GCA_031763545.1 Mopalia muscosa | reverse complement strand
GTGAACGTCTGACGAATATGTTTTCCGAATATGTCTCGAATGTCCAATGTCGAATATCAAACTGACTTCACACAGCTGAATATCAAACTGACTTGACACAGCTGAGAAAACTGAACTTACTATACGGGTTTATATTTCTGAGAATAAGCCCAGCCTACTTCCGTTTTGGAACGCAAACAACACCATATATGGTAAACCCTGTATCCTTAGCGCGTCCATAACAAACCTACCCTCTAATAGGTCATGGTTAATTCCTATCACTTCATTGTACCGAAGGGTACTGTGGAATTCATGGATTCCCCTTGATAAAGAAAACACACAGAACACCAATTATCCTTGTAAAAGTATAACTTTATTGTAAATTAAGAGAGCTTTAATAAAACAAACACACTTATAACAAATACCACTGTTTCTTAAAAAACATAAAGCAGAAACCGTCTTAAAATATGTTTTTCATTGTGTTATAGGTTATAAACCAGCGGTTAAACACAAAAAAGAAGAAAAGTTCGTGATCACCATACAAACTGTATGTGTTTGATAACAAATATAACAGTATACACTAGCCTACATCTACGCTTAACACCTCTTTATTGAACTTAATTATTCCTTTTCAATTGTTAGTCTTATATGCATAGATATGTAAACAATCAACAGTATTTTAACCGAACAGGTCATCAGTGTGAGTGTATATTCCAAGATGGCGCACCAGTTGGTTTGATCACGTACCCACCAACAAGTGACATGCAATTTGGCCTCCTTTCTGACATCACAAATAATAACCCTACAAAAAATATACAATAGCTTGTAGGGATGTGGCAGAAGATCATAGGCCGGAATAATAACAGCTCTCTCTGTGACTTCAGTTCCTTTATGTAATGATTTTGTAGCTGAGATAAAGTTTTTTGACTTTTTTCTCAAAATCTCATGTTTGGACAATAGACGGCTATATTGTATCAAGTCCTCGATATGTTATAGGGTGCAATCTTATGGGGAAAAATAGGGGATGTGGGGGAGGGGGTGGCAGGGGTAGCATGCAAGGCAATGATTGGCCTTTACAAATGCATTTAGCTTAAGTGGCATATCAAGCGATTAATATTTCCCGAAATTGCTTTGTTTTTGTTTGATTGAGTGACACGTTTGGCGCCATGAAGGCACGATAACAATATTATAAAGTTTTGCTGATGCGCACAAGTAATTTCAACAACGTTTTACTTAGTAAATCAAAAAATCTTCAGAAAATATGGTCTCGTAAATTAATTATTGGTCCATATTACACATGAGCACACTTGCAATACTAAATTTAATTAAAAACCGAGTAAGAGGATTTTTTGTTTGTAGGCTAAGTAGATGTTTAGTGGTAAATACAAAAAAAAAATTAAATACTCTGTTAGAAAACTCAAACCGAGGCTGGCAAGGAGACTCAGCTCGTGCGGCCACCCATTAAAAAACATCAGCAGAGACATCACATACGAAAGGTTTCAACATCGAACTATTTACACAGTCTACGACCTTCATCGATAGAGTACACTCTGGATTACCATCATCATATGATTTGTTGGGTTTCCCCTTAGCTAATGGGAGTCTCGTAATGTTCCATTGAATGCGGTCCTCTGACGTCAAAACGGTGAGATTCATGGACTTTTTACTAACGTCACAATACAAAAATGTGTTTGACGTCATGTAAAAGCTCCACTATCACGAATGGTCTGACGTCGGAGGACCGCTTTGCAAAGATAAAATTACCTCCCTTGCCAACTTCCCGAGACTCCCATAGACCAATGAAATTTATTTTATTTTAATGGTAATGCAGTAATTTATTAAGAAACTTTATTAACGCATATAACGCACAAAATTGGATTTAAAAAAATGACGATATCTCTTTACAAAGTTTAGTTGCAGCTTATAAAATACAAGTTTACGTCGTTTTGCGTTATAGAAAAATCCTGTTTGGGCAAATACAAACGTATTAATACCAGCTACAAATATATCTTATATTGTTATGACATAACACTTATAAGAGATCAAGGCAGAACAGAAGGTCGTGAACTACAGCTACTTTCGGATGAACTCTCTTTACCACACCTTCACAGTAAGGCCACGCTTGTTTGTTATCGACTTTGATGTGTAAACGACTTTCTGATTGGCTGATTGTTTCTGCAATTAAATTTTTGCCACGTTTTGCCTCGAACTGCAGCAAGGGGTAGTAATGTGGAATCTGGTCTTGCGCATTTCGGCCATTGCAATGGGAATATCATAAGAGTAGGCCTATAGCGACTTTAATACCGTAGTCACATACACAGACCCAGTACAATGCCTTAGTCACATTCGACCTCAAATTTTCATATTCTCAATCATTTTTTCCAATAGTTGTATATTCAGTTCTGTAATCATTTGTTCTATTTCCATAAAATAAAATAGGTTGGTAACAGAAACCGTGCAGCTAGACAATGACATCAACCATTAACAGTACCTGGTACTTCAACAACACACAAGTGATATTGATAGAAGTTATTTTCTAATAAAAGTTTAAATAAAGTAAATTCAACAATAATAACAAAGCTAACATGTACAATGTAACAGTTTGCTGCAAACAGTCCAGCTGCTGTAATCCTATATTAAGTTGGAGGGCCTACATCATTTTGGAATTATGCATTTCATTAATCGGCAATTGTTAATTATGCCAGAAAACAACAATGGTGTTAAATAAGTATTTGCTTGTTTAATTGGTGTTTTGACACCGCACTTGCATGCTAAGAAATTTGACAACAAATTTCAATAATGAACGATGTAATGTTTAAGGATGTAAGCAAATGGTCGGGCTTGTCAACAAATGATGATTTAAATATTAAAGTAGGCCAGGACTACATGTAGACAAAATACAAGAAGAAAACAGGCATAATTTGCTTGACTATTTCCCGCTCCTACACACCCACACTACTTTCAGTTGGCCTAAAAATATTTTGAACAACTGAAAAAGGGAGTTTTCCCTAACAAAATGTGTCATCCCTATTTTGAGAAAATTGACATGTAAAAGTTTCAAAAACTAAAGTAAAAAATATCAACATCTAGCCCAACTAGGGCACAAACCAAAGTTGATTGACAGCAAGTTCAGATAATTGATGAGAAAATGGCTTAGTTCCATGAATTTTTTACAAACTTGTAAAGCTAGCTAATCTGTGTATGGTAAATAATTTAATACTTGAATTTCACCGGTCTATGTTTAATATTAACCAAAATCCAGGTTGGATCCAAACAAACGACAAAAAACTTTGACAGGCAGTAAATTTGACAAATTTATGTCAAAACTTGCTGGATTTTGTATAAGTTGAGCATGTGCTTGTGGAGAAGAGTGGGTACGCAGGTGTCAGGGCCTGCACTAAAATAATTACCCCTTTACACCATGAACAGTACAGTTGCTTGTGGAGAAGAGTGGGTATACAGGTGTCAGGGCCCTCACTAAAATAATTACCCCTTTACACCATGAACAGTGCTTGTGGAGAAGAGTGGGTACGCAGGTGTCAGAGCCCTCACTAAAATAATTACCCCTTTACACCATGAACAGTGCTTGTTGAGAAGAGTGGGTACGCAGGTGTCAGGGCCCTCACTAGAATAATTACCCCTTTACACCATGAACAGTGCTTGTGGAGAAGAGTGGGTACGCAGGTGTCAGGGCCCTCAGTAAAATAATTACCCCTTTACACCATGAACAGTGCTTGTGGAGAAGAGTGGGTATGCAGGTGTCAGGGCCCTCACTAAAATAATTACCCGTTTACACCATGAACAGTGCTTGTGGAGAAGAGTGGGTATGCAGGTGTCAGGGCCCTTACTAAAATAATTACCCGTTTACACCATGAACAGTGCTTGTGGAGAAGAGTGGGTATGAGGTGTCAGGGCCCTTACTAAAATAATTAACCGTTTACACAATGAACAGGGCTTGTGGAGAAGAGTGGGTATGCAGGTGTCAGAACCTTACTAAAATAATTACCTGTTTACACCATGAACAGGGCGTCAGTCCCACACAAATGGGACAGACAACTAATGTACATATATTCATTTGAGCATTTATTTATGTAATTCCCTGATGTCATTAAATGGTACACATCTACGTAAGAAGAAGAATGCAGTATGTAAGTTAATAAAGTTCAATTAAAACTAAAAGGAGAGGGCATAGAATTAAAGTATATTGGATGCTAGTTTTTGGTTCCACAATACTTCACATACAATTTCAACTGATAGAAAATTTAAAAAAAAAGGTTAAAAAGATCGATATCTTTGTGTCTTAAAAAGCATGTTGACATTAGTACCGGTTTTAAAACTTAAGTTATTCTTTGGTTAAATTTTTGTAGACTAAATAAGCCCAAATCATTCAGTCATACAATCACACTGCAACACTAAATTGTTTTAAAAATTTTCAACATATTCAGAGAATGATTTATCTTTCTTGAACACTAACAAAATGTTATTTATTATGACAGACAATTGTACCACTGCTATAATAAAGTGTTTACAAAATTTAATACTCAATTCAATACTGGTAGTGTTGTTCATAAAAATGGTATAACATTAAACCTATTGTCTAAAAAAATGTTTATTTTTATGTGTAAATTGTAACTAAGATTACCATTTTTATATCAAATTGGTAAGTGTACCCTCTGACCAGTTGCTCAACCCATGGTATCAATAACAGGCAGGATGAGAGAACGTCATTCCATGTTAGTGGTCTGTCTCTTATCTGCTGTAAGCGAATTAATCTATTAATCTACTGGGTCAGGTAGGATACCTTTCTATCTGTCACAATATTATACTGATTATTTCTTCAAAATTTTGCATAATTTTCACAAACTTCCATGGTCCAACTGACAATAAGCATTATAAAATCTATGAAATAAAAAAAAACAAATCACAAAAGGAATAGTGTACAAAAAACTTCATATCAAACCTTCAAATAAAACAATTGTGGTATACAAAAACTCATTTATTCTTAAAATGATAAAATATAAATTAAAAACTGCATAAAGTTCTCAGCATAATACATGGAAGTGTGAAACATGAGCATGAATTGTGAAAATAAGGAATTTTGCATTGAATGAAACATTTATCAAAATGTGTACCAGTATATTGTTGATTCAAATGACACTAACGCAGTTGCAATTCTAAGTGAATTTGTCAGTGTATATTCTAATAAGACTGTCATGAACTGGTCTCAGGATTGCTTCATGAAACAGATCAGGTAGCTTCAAATGAAACTGTCCACCATTTATTCAAATGAAACTGTCAGTCATTGCTTCAAATGAAACTGTCCATCATGGCTTCAAATAAAACTGTCCATCATTGCTTCAAATAAAACTGTCCATCATTGATTCAAATGAAACTGTCCATCATTGCATCAAAGGAAACTGTCCATCATTGCTTCAAATAAAACTGTTTATCATTGCTTCAAATGAAACTATCCATCATTGCTTCAATTGAAACGGTCCATCATTGCTTCAAATGAAACTGCCCTTCATTAATTCAAATAAAACTTTCCATCATTGCTTCAAATGAAACTGCCCATCATTGCTTCAAATGAAACGGTCCATCATTGCTTCAAACGAAACTGCCCATATTTGCTTTAAATGAAACTGTCCATCATTGCTTCAAATGAAACTGTCCATCATTGCTTCAAATGAAACTGTCCATCATTGATGCAAATGAAACCATCCAGCTTTGCATCAAATGAAACAGTCCAGCTGGGTTTTCAAATGAAATTCTCAAGTTTTGCTTGGAACAAAACTGTCATGTTGCTGGACACTTGGTCAAGGTTGTTTAAAATGAAACACTGCCCAATCAATGTCACTTAAAATGAAATTCTGTCTTGTGTCCCAAGTATGACCAGAGTCACATGGAATTGAAAATATTGTGTGTCAATTGAAATGAAATTTTCTAATGTTTCCTAAAATGAAACATTGTCCAGAATCACTTGAAGTGAAACATTGTTCATTGTTAAGATTTAGAAAGTGGAATGTGAGACTTCAAGAAAACAATCAAGTGTCACTTTAAATGTTCCCCCACCCCGAATGAAGACACTAAACATGCATTGTTACTCTGATGACCTCACAAATCACAGGTTAGTTTGCCCGATTCCACTGATCTGTATCGGGAATATTTCAACCTGAGTATGTCTCCAACTTCATCAATAATTTGCAGAGCCTGAAAAAAATATTTTTAAAATTATTATTGATTTAAACCAAAATCTGTATTCCTTTTGACAATATGGTGAAAATTGTTATTGTTCAATTGAAGTTTATTTAAGATAATTTTGACTGGGTGATGGCAACCACCTTTAATGTCACAACAACAACCAAAGAGGAGACTGGACAATAACCCCTGGAGAGAGCACCAGGGCAATGGTAAGCTCCATCCCAATAGCCAGTCCAATATATAACCAGATGCTGTTATCAAGGTGTATGAAGGGAGGGGAGTGGGGGTTTCAATGAAGGCATTTATGTCCCTGGCTCAATACTGCCATTGTTGCAATTAGTAGACCTATATTTGTGTCATTGCTACAATCATTTCTTGTATTATGAAGAGTTGTCTACCTTATCAAGGATCTCCTTGTTGTGAGAGGCTGATAAACAGAACCGTGCTCGTGATTCGATGATAGGGGTAGCAGGGAATCCAACAACAACAACAGCCAATCCTCGTTCCAGTGTCAAGCGACCAAAAGCCCTAGAATAGAGTATTTGAGACAATAAATTACGGAAATGATTTTAATTTAATTACAGTTTTGTTAAATATTGTATGTACTACGTCCTACTAGTAAAAGACAAATACAACACTTTAAGAGTCACAAATTTTGTATATTGAATTTCAGAAATAAATAATCTAACTACCATTTTGTTATGGCACATACATTAGGAGCTAATTAGCTGTCAGGATGGAGGTCAAAATTGTGTGTACCGGTATATATTGTTAGCAGAAATAAGGTGACGTTTTCCTCAAATGGCTAGTCAGTTGTTAAGTTGCAATATTGTTTGTCATTAATTTAATTCAAATGGTTAGGATTGTTTTCCCTTTTTTTATTTTAATTCTAAATCGATATGTCATGTTTCATAAAATTCTCATTTGACCAGCCACTGACTTACAAATAACCTTATAGGAGAAAAACATCACTTTAATTAATGAAACAAAGAATTTCTTGGCCTAACTCTTGAAATTTGTTTAATATTTGTGGCATTATAACAGTGATTGGGATACAATAAATGATAGTTGTACACTTACCCAATTTTACTGGGCATGAACAGCATAAGAGGCACCACAGGGGAGTCCTCATTTCCGTAAATAATAAACCCCAGTTCTCTTAATTTACTGCGGAAGTATGTCGTGTTCCATTTTAATTGAGCAATACGATTTTCCCCTGAAAATAAAAGAGGGTATCTCATTTTAAATTAATTACAAATTTAGATTATCGTGAAATTTTTACTACAACGTAAACAGTTTGGTTTAAACAATATTATCATATCCAGTAAATCTGGAGAATAGGAGCAACTTTCGCAAAATGTCAGATGACAAACAAATATCGCATGACAACATTTTAAACAAGCTTTTATTGTCATATGACATTTTGTGAAGGTGGTTCCAGGATTGGGGAACAGAGCCTTCAATAACACTAATCAAGTCAACTTCAAAATAATCATTGTTATTTCTTCTATGCCTCAGTAATTAGGGTTATTTCCATTATTATATGACAACATTCCAGACCAGTGAGTGAAAGAAACCACACCCTTCTTTACCACTGGCAGCAAACAATGAAAAATAGGAGAATCAAAAAAGACTTCACAAACAGATCAACTTCAAGTTGCCCTTAGATCTTAGAGCTGAGAATAAGGGCAACATAAAGCTTCTCTGACCACCTGCATTTAACTATGCTGATTACCTATTTAAATATACCAACAAAAAACTTTGCATATTGTTTACCTAAAGATAAAATTACACAGCCACATTATAGTAATAATAGTCTTCTAAGTCTGTCATTAAACAATGCCTTGGATATATACCATATGACACAGTCTGTATCATTTCATAATCTCAAAATTTTATTATCAACAGTGACAGGTGCTTGGCCAATTGTGCAAAGATCAAATTTGGAAAGACCTTCCCTCCAAAACTGTACCACATCAAAGTATTACCAGTATAACAGTAATTAAAGCCTAGGTTAAACAGTGAATAGTGTGGACAGAGTATGAGAGTATTCTTTGTCCACTACAACTTTTTAAAATTTCTGTTTAATGGCAGGTCCTATATGTATATGTTCATCAGCCAATTTTGTTAATAACTAAAATATAACACAAATAAAAATAGGAAAGTTATAATTAAGTAGGTTTACTTTAGGTCAAATTCATTTTAAGGTTATTTCACTCATATGATGATGTGAAAACAGAATGCTCCAGCCATACTTTACAATGCTTCAAATCACAAACTTGGACATTTTTAGGCACCATTTAGAGATTCATCTGCTATAAATCTGAATGACTCATATATGGATTTGAACTTCTAGTTTAAACAACACTTTAATGTGTATATTCTGCATAAGAACAATGTGAGAAAAGGTATTAAAACATTGCCTCAAAATAAAGGAGAAGTTGGATTTCATACAGTCTTTTGCTTTTTCAGTTCCATACAAAGTTGAAGCAATATGAAGAGACAGCTTCTGGTTACTACCCACCTTCTTTGGTTCCATCTTCCCCCATGATGACCTTCATGGAACTGATGACCTGCTGAGCCACAGGTGGCGCCATCATAGCTGAGTAAATGGCATTGTGGGAATGAATTCTCAGGTAGTCAATTATCCTCTGTAAACGTATAAACAGATTGGCTTGAGAAATGAATGAGTGACACTTGGCTTCTTTTTTCCATTTGTAGATTGATTTACTAATTTATTGATACTAACATTTTTCACCATTGTAGGTTGTTTAATGTTCCTCTTGAAACCTGACAATTAGCTCAGATTTATTAAAATAAATACAAAACATGCCATAATTTGGTTCAGGGAAAAATGAATTGGTTAAATCTATTTTTTCATAACTAATGTAGTTATCCCAAACACTGTATGTTTTTGTATATATTTAGATTTGACAAGGTTTCTAATGAAACATATTCTATACATTGGCTGAGACCAAGATTCAGTACATCTGATTGATTTTCTATCCAACAGAGAGAGAGAGAGAGAGTTCAATATTATTGAGGATTATTGATATTCTGCCAGGTAGACCATGTCGATTAACACTTTGATGAATTGACAAACTGCACTCTAGCAAAGGTGAGGTGCTAAGGCAGCAAATATGAGAGCTGTTGGACATTGCAGGTCACATGATCAGCACTGCAGGAAAAGTTAGAGTGGCTGAACATGGGCAATTAATTCACTTGTAACTAGAGTATGGGAGTCTACTCTATACTGAAGCAGACATGAGTGGGTGAGCTAGCAATGGCAACCAAAACTGTACTGCAGCAGCAGTAAGACTGGTTGATCTAGCATGGGCAGCCCACACTGTAGCCTACTGCAGCAGTAAATTAGTAAGAGTGGTTGAGCTAGCATGGGCAGCCCACACTGTACTGCAGCAGCAGTAAGACTGGTTGAGCTAGCATGGGCAGCCCACACTGTACTGCAGCAGTACTGTTAGTGAGAGTGGTTGAGCTAGCATGGATAGCCCACACTGTACTGCAGCTGCAGTAAGAGTGATTGAGCTTGTATAGGCAGCCCACACTGTAATGCAGCAGTACTGTTAGTGAGAGTGGTTGAGCTAGCATGGGCAGCCCATATTGTACTGCAGCAGTATGAAGAGTGGTTGAGCTATCATGGTTAACCCACATTGTACTGCAGTAGTAGTAAGAGTGGCTGAGTTAGCATTGACAGTCCACACTGTACTGCAGCAATACGGAGAGTGGTTGAGCTAACATGGACAGCCCATACTGTACTACAGCTGCAGTAAGAGTAGTTGAGTTAGCATGGGCAGCCCACAGTGTACTGCAGCAGTAGTAAGAGTGGGTGAGCTAGCATTGACAGCCCACACTGTTCTGCAGCAGTAGTAAGAGTGGTTGAGTTAGCATGGGCAGCCCACACTGTACTGCAGCAGTACGAAGAGTGGTGAGCTAGCATTGGCAGCCCACACTGTACTGCAGCAGTAGTAAGAGTGGTTGACTTAGCATTGGCAGCCCACACTGTACTGCAGCAGTACGAAGAGTGGTTGGGCTAGCATGGGCAGCCCACACTGTACTGTAGCAGTAGTAAGAATGGTTGAGTTAGCATGGGCAGCCCACACTGTACTGTAGCAGTATTAAGAGTGGGTGAGCTAGCATGGGCAGCCCACACTGTACTGCAGCAGTAGTAAGAGTGGGTGAGCTAGCATGGGCAGCCCACACTGTACTGTAGCAGTATTAAGAGTGGGTGAGCTAGCATGGGCAGCCCACATTGTACTGCAGCAGTAGTAAGAGTGGGTGAGCAAGCATGGGCAGCCCACATTGTACTGCAGCAGTAGTAAGAGTGGGTGAGCTAGCATGGGCATCCCACACTATACTGTAGCAGTAGTAAGATAGTAGCCTATCAATGGGAGTATGTGCCACATGATAAGGCTATGTAAGAGCCTGATTGAATCACTGAACACTGTATATACAAGACAAAACAGATAACTGACCTTTGTTCCAGCAATGTACCCGCCTGCTGATCCAAAGCTTTTTGTGAACGTCCCCATTAAAACATCAATATCTTTAGGGTCAACTCCAAAGTAATCTACAATTCCTCTGCCATGGGGCCCCATGGCCCCAACACTGTGTGCCTCATCTAAGTAAATGTAAGCCTTGTACTTCTTTTTTAACCTTATTACTTCGTCTAAACAAACCACGGATCCTTCCATACTGCAAAAAAATATAACTCACATCAAATACAAGGGAAAAACAAAACAACAACATATTTTACATATGAAAAACTAATTTTTTCTTGGATTTAGTGACTTTTTGTGCAGGGTTTGATGATTCTCAAGGTACCTACAGTCATATAGCAAACATATCCGTCCACAGGGAATAAAGACATACTTGAAACATATTTTGATTCTCAATGTGATGGGGCACAAAAACTCTATTGGCTTGTTGGAGTTTGTACTCTATCTTTGTTTTATCCAAACTACAGCTATAGCCTTCTGTTTCACTGTTTTGATAACTGAAGTGCATGAAATCAGCTTAAAACAAAATGGCTCAACAACGAAGGCAAGCTAAAATAACTTGCATTTCATGTAACACACTCTACCAGTTTATAATATACTAATCTAATAGAGAAGGGTTTTTTATAATGGACATGATGTTACTGATAAGTAATGAAAGGACTACAATGAGTAGTATATGTATGTATATGTATATTACCAGAAGTCTATTAGCTAGAAGTATGCAACCACTGTATAATAATGTCCACAGCATTGTAGACCGGAAAGAAACAGTGACATCACATTCCAGACAGGTGTCCCTTTAGATGAGTAATTCTGGGTAATTTCATCCCTAATCAGCCACTGCTATAGCAACTGTTTTCGTTCGGATGACTGGCTTAATATTTGTTGATTTAGTTGCCGTTTATGGTCTATTTAACAAGCTCACATTGCACTGGGTAAATGTGTTTCGTTTTCAATATTTTGATAATTATGATCGAGATACGCCAGAAGTTTCCAATGATGCATCATGTTTAAAGTTGCGTATTTCTGTATTTTCTTGTGTGTTACGTCACATGATACGTTATAAAAAGGGCCTTGGTCCCCAATGCCGATTTGGCCCTGTGAGGCAGCGGGTGGGCCATGGCCCTGCAGAATACTTCCTCGGCTTCCTCGGTCGATCATAAGAGGCGAGAAAAGAGGTTGCT
>JARFOD010000408.1:0-11878 GCA_031763545.1 Mopalia muscosa | reverse complement strand
CAAAGAGCGGTGTAGCTCATGAATATTCAATATCGGCCGGACCTTGAACTGAGCATTACGTCGGAGGTTATTTAAGGCATGGAAATGGCCGAGGATGTTCAGACATGGATCGATACAATTCTTTTTTCTGAGTATGGTAGACATGTGCTCAAAAGTTATGATTTAGTAGCGGGAAAACGTTTTTTTTTTTAATTTACAATTGTGAGTAAATTTGTCACCTTCTCGTTGCAGTCGATCCTTATCATTTACATTCAGGAGAACATGAAAGTTGTGTAGTTTATGCAAGTTTATTATATGGACGATAATATGAACTTTAATTCCGTGACCTTCAATGACGTAGTTAGTGGGATCACGGGATTTTTGTTAAGTGTGGCTTGGAGGCAAGTTCGACCCTATCGCTCGGGGCAAATTTGACCCTAGGGTCGAATTTACCCCATTAGCGCCGAATTTGCCCAATGCAATCAGTCGTCTATGCCCCCAATTTTAAAGTCACTGCAACCAAATCCTTTTCTTTTTTAGAAAACGAAGAGGTTTGCATGTATTTAAACATGGTACGTACATACAAGAAAAAACGGCCCCAAAAATCAATCCAGAAACACTACAACTGGCACTAGAACATTTCCTCAGTACGTCAGTAGGGTATAAAAAAACCGGCAAATTTGTTCGGAATACCAGCCTCAACCCTACATGGATATATAAAGAAATACAAAAGTTTACCACAGTCTGATTAAAGAACATCTCAGTTGTCATTCGGATACCAGAAACCGAGACAGATCTTCACTGACCATGCACCAGGAAGTGAAACTAGTAACTTCGGGCAGCCCTAGGGATGTGCGAGTATTAGCATATGAATGTGCCAAACGTTTTGATACCCGAATGCTACCGTCCTGGGGTGGTGTGCAAAGGCAGGTCCAGGCTGGTTCTCTGCGTTTCTGAAACGCCATCCAGATTTATCCATACGAACCCCAGAAGCAACAAGCTTAGCACGGCACGGGCTACAGCGTTCAATCGAATGAACGTTGCACAGTTTTTGGAAAAACTGGGCAATGTTATGGAAAGATATCAATTCGATGTTACACGAATATGGAATGTTGACGAGACTGGAATAATTACGGTAGTCAAACCTAACAAAATTGTTGCTGCAACTGGTGTCAGGCAGGTGGGATTTTTGACTTCAGCAGAGAGAGGACAGCTGGTGACAGTATGGGCTGATGTGTCTGCTACCGGCCAAGCTATCCCACTTTTCCTCATATATACCCACGCGTCCACTTTGAACGGAGCACCACCTGGAACAGACGGAAGTGCATATCCATCCGGATGGATGACGATTGAGAACTTCCTGTTGTTTCTGAAGCATTTTGTTCAGCATGTAAACCCAACTACTGATCACCCAGTTTTGCTGTTATTGGATAATCACGAATCACATCTGGCAATCCAGGCGCTAGACTATGCCAAATACAAATGTATCATAATGTTGTCTTTTCCATCTCATTGTTCACATCGTTTACAGCCGTTAGACATCTCAGTGTATGGCCCTCTAAAAAAAAAACTATCACAGGCTCAAAGCAACTGGCTCCAAAGTAATCCGGGAAAACCTATTTCAATTTATGAAATAGCCTCTATAGTGTGCGCCCCTTGGAAAGACGCACTTGCCATGACAAACATATGCAGTGGTTTAGAGAAAGCTGGTATATACCCTTTTAACAATGAGACATTTAGCGACTCCGATTTCATGCCAGCAGACGTAACAGACCGACCATACGATGAACCCAATGTTCCAAATGAAGACCCAAGTCCGGCTACAGGATCCATTGGACAGGTGGTTCAATCTGCTGATGAGAGTCCTGCATAAATATATCGGTTCTTGCAAGAGAACAACATGTCTGTGACCAGTGAGAGGCGACGGGCACTGTCTAATGTATGCTTTGTGTGCTTCATTAGATGCCACGCGATGAGGAACGTGTACAGTCGAGGAGCTAGGCAATTTATTAGCCTAGCCTATCTATTGATAGAAACTATCACTTTGGTGCTATGTATGATGCCATATCGCCCCAACCTAGACATGTTGCACCGGAACCGACCAACAGTAGTCCGCTTTTAACTCCTAACATTACTGGCAAGTCTAGTGGCACATTCTCTCATGGGGTGGTTAAACCACACCCTAAAGCTCCGAAACGCAACACAACAAAAATATCTAATAGAAAAAGAAGATAAACTTGCATTCTAACAGATACGCCTGAAAAAGGGGCACTGAGAGAAGAACAAGAAAAACGTAAAAGAAAACAATAAAAAACATTGAAACAAAAGTTTAAGAAAGGAATGGCAACCAAGGAGAAACCAGAAAAGAAATCTGTCCACCAAGATGCTAGAAATTCACAGAGTGAGGAAGATTCATGTCTGGTTTGTCTTGAACCCTGGTCTAACAGTAAACCTAATGAGAAGTGGATTGAATGTAATAGTTGTAAACTCTGGTCTCATGAAGAATGTGCTGACACGTATGACAGGCCAACATATAGATGTCATAACTGCGACTCAGACGACGAGTATTTGTACTTTATCAAGCGGGCGGTATGGTACATCAAACCAGGTTACAGACCTCAATAAAAGCCTTTTAATACAGTTTCAAACGCGTTTGTTACCGTTAAATTGTTTCATTTCGACCTGTGTGACATAGTTCATTTCGAAGCATATATGTCTTACAACACTGATAGTAGGCATATTAAGTTGATGGTATATGGAAGGAAAGTGCATAAGCAAGGAAATAAGATAAGTCAAAGAAAATATCATTTTTCTGTTTTTAATCTAGAATGATATGTGTGAAAAAGGGTCGAACTAGCCCCGGTCTCCCTAGAGGCTGTATAATGCCCGATATATTGCATTTTCTAAATTCAAACTTACGCCCTTTGGTTCATTTGTCACAAACCACATTTGACAATTTACACGTTTCTGTCTGTATCTGGGATGAGCTATACACATTGCGATTGATATCGATACGTTCTGTCTTCGTCTGTATATTTATTTCTCGGGTACTTTGTTTTGAAGGCTATACACATGTTGGGACACTTAATTTGTTGAATTTCGTGATCTTAAAGCGGAACCAAGTTAAAAGTGTTTCTAACCTTTAATCTGAATGAAATTGTGTTTCCTGATATAACCAATGCTTCTCATCTGTTCATTTTGTTGGATCCATGAATTTGTCAGGATCTTTAGAATATGAATTTTTTGCTTTAACTTAACAACAAAGAGGAAATATTGTTAAGTTATGCAGGAGAACAAATGACGTAAAGAGTGAAGAAAAACCTGTCGTTTCTCTTTCCGATAAAATAATGTGGGCTTGTACTTGAACTAACTTTAACTTATAACTATCAAACATTCAGCGACAACTTTAAGCGGAACAGAAACAATTCTGTGCATGCATTTTACCATTAGGAATTTACATATTTAAAAAATCACACTTTCATAGGGTGGGCAATAATTATCTCCATTGAATCATATCGCTCACTTAATTGTCCGCTGTTAGATCAACAAAAATTTGCCTCAACTACAACTCTATTGTGGACGCAAATTGGGCAGAACACTGCAAACGCAATACCTTCTACCACCAACGTGTAGCGATATTAGTAAATACATAATGTGGCAAGTATATAAACAGATGTAGCCAGACTGGCCTGGTTGTAAACACTTTACTCTTGTCATCTCCACACCTCATCGCCTCGAGCAATCAATAACATGGGTCTAACACGATGGTAATTGTCGGATCTGTTTCTATATTTCCCCTAATCACCACAAAAAAGTTCACAAAATTTTCTTAAATCTCATTTAAAAGACATCACTGGTTTTGAGATAATCGTTTATCATAAAGGAATTTTTCTGAATAATCAGGGGAAAATATCGCTGGAAAATAATTGTCTATTGATTTCGTATGAAGTTGGACAAACTTTATATATCCTGCTGAGAAACTTTTCCATACTGGTTTTACTTCAGGATAACTTCATATCGATTTCTACGCCTAGAATCAGGCAATGATTGTTACTTTGAGAACCGGCTACTTTCTTCGCTTTTTACATAATCAGCCCTGATATTGTCCCAATCATTTTACAAGGGTTTCCGTCCTTTACATAGTCAGTGTTACTTTGTACTGCTTAATATAAAATGGGATTGAAATTTTCTTTTGCCACGAAGAGAAACCTTTTCGATAGGACCTTCCGTAACATCTTGGAGTACTAGTCACGGCAACAGATGAAATATATAAATCAGGTAGGAGAGTTGACGACTTGTTTTGATGAGCACTTGTCCAAGAGATATTCATTGCCGCTAAGTTTAAATTACTTCCGACTATGGTGTTATATTCTTTTTCTGGATGCACATATTAATTCTAAGAAAAAATAGGAGAAGAAAGTCGGGAGACTAGTGTCTTAACCACAACTCTTGTCCAACAATAGAAGTGGAATTCATGTTACCTGAATCCAGGATGGGAGACTGATTAGGCCTACCAACAAGCCACGACACATTGCTAACGACCGGGTTGTCCACTGCGCCCCCTTATGAGTGCGAGTGTCAATTTGACTAACGCTGTTCATTGAGAATAAAAGCACAGGAAAAACAGCATGTAAACACAATTTAATTCTGCCACTCCGAAAAGAAAAGGGAATTTTTTCTACAAAGATAGAGTGATGGGATGCGTGCGAATTAAACTGATTGAACTTAAATAAGAGCGCATGATCTAGATATGGTGTGCTCTCTCCTTCACGGAATGCTACTCTTATAACCAAAGAGTCGTTCTTGCACTAGACTGGTTATTAACCAAATTAAATATAAACAACACATACACAGATAATGAACCAAGCGTCCAAACCAAAAGTAGCGATATTTGAGGAAACAAGGCAATTTAATATTTGGGTTTTAACACCAGTATAAAATAAAAGAGAATATATTTTTTTGTCCCTGTTACATTTGATTGGGTTTTAACGTCGTACTCAATGGTATTTCACTTATATGACGACGTGCCAACCCAATGGGTGAAGGAAACCAACCCTCGGCACCACTGGCAACAAACAAAGATAGGCCAGGACAAATACGTGACGACAACAACATGACGCAATACAGACACCACAAACAGATGGGCTTCCTGTACCCCTTTAGCTCTGGGAGCACCAGGGCAACATGAAGCTCCCTCCAACCGCCCGCTGTCCCTGTTACAAAAAAATAAACGATGATTTCACCAAAGCCAATAGAGAATTACTTTCAGCTAACACTATTGTAGTCCTTTTTAACAGTTATTAGAAGAATTGTTAAAAACATCGTTGAGCTGTACATGTTATATGTTTATAAACGTCGGTCACGCTTCTAATCCTGATAATCAATGTTACATTAAGGTACTGAACAAGATGATTTCTCTCCGTCTGGTATTGATCATCTGTGTCAACAGGTAGATTACCCCAGCTAATCATCATGACCCACAGGAGAGAATTCCTTTGCGACCCGATCATCTTCCCAACCAATTTCAGCGGATGTCACCGGCTAATGGTTTGACATTAGTCACGCCGGGAAATGTTAAAGCCAAAGAGTCGACAGAGCGAGAGATAGTTTCGCTGTGCTTTTATTATGCTAGTTAGACTTTAATTACAACATAAATTGGTGATTTTTTGCAATTTGCTTTGAACGTGGCAATAATGGAAAAATGAAAAGTATGATAATAAAATCTATTGATGGACTGCATTTCAAAGTGATTTGTCCCCGTTGACCGTCATCATTTTACGTGGTACAGAGCATCATTGTTGCATTATTTCTGCCGTGTACGTTGGGCGCTGGAGGAATACGGGCGGATTCAGCAAACCTATTTCAGTCAAAAGTATTAAGCCTAAGTTACATTTTGTGGAATCGGTCCCTAAGCATTCTGATCATTAACAAAGTGATATCCCCGTGAAAGTGTTTACCAAATGACATCCAAATCAGCGACGTCATTGATGTGCAAGAGTTGTTGTTCTGGCACCTATTCGATGCTGTCACTGACGAAGAGACCTTACTTACCCTGGGGAATGCAATGAGCTACAGAGCCTGTTATGTGAAGTCATGTTTGTGATGTCGTTAATTTTTTTATACACTCGTAAAAATACTTTAGTGGAACTCTTTAGGTTTCTTCAGTCATGGGTCTGTGAAATCCTTTACCTTTCTGAAGGAATATTGCTACGAATTAAATCAAACCAAAGATCTGGGCATAAATTATCTCGGATTTATTCACAAGCCATTAAAAAAGTGAAAATTAAGACTTTCGAAGGCACAAAAAAGGTTTGATTGATTGGTGTTTTACGCCGTGCTTAAGGGTATTTCACTTTCATGACGGCTTTAAAACGTTGAATATATGTGTAGACAGCCAGATTACCAGAGAATTTAAAAACAAAAAGTTCAGATCGGCGAGAGGGTGATAAAAATAACTAGGCTTTGAATATTTTGATAGAATTGATAAAAGATTCTTCCAGTTTCTACTGTAGGAATTTAAATTATGCTGCCATTATAGAAATCATATTGTTTTGGGGCATAAGATGAAACGTAATAGAATGCAATTCAATTCCCTGTTGCTAGAGGACTGCATGTCCGCTTCGTTGTGATTTTACGCCGTGCTGAAGGTCATCCAGCTCGTATGATGGCGCGCCAGCACAATAGGTGGAGGGAATCATCATCGACACCAATTCCTGTACACAAATACAATAAAAAATTTACTAGTAAATATGAATGGGATACAATGAGGGATTTTTTTACCAATACAAACTTCGAAATATTGATGTACAATTTTGTTTCTGGAAATTCTTCTTTCCGGATCAATAATTCTAAATAAAATTTGCTAAAAGCTATCGAAATGCCTGGTATCTTTTAGAGGCAAAGAAATACACACAACAAATGTAACCCACCAAATCCATCAGAAAGTCGTCAACATCAAGCTGGCCTAAAAAGAGATTTTGATATAAAGAGCCAAAATCCATACCACGTGAATAGAACATCTTTACAGATTTTCTCTCTGTATACATGCAAGCCGAGGCCATTCAGTTTATCTCAAATTGAATGAAGCTCATTATTTGTTTTCAATTCTCAAATCCCGTCAGTGAGTTTCTCAATTATCGTCGACATTGAGCAAGGCAAATTGAATACTTTCAGTTAATAACGAGAGACCTTCCTGCTGTTAACCAACACTAAAGGAAAGGTTTAATTATTCAAACGGAAAATTTTGCAGGATCTGAAACTCTTTCCAAAGCCTGACAAACTCATTGTGACATTTCATTCAATCACAATCATCAGCCGACTGTTCTTTCCATGATTTCTATTCAGGGCTGTCTGTCAGAAGGATGCCTCCACAGGATCTGTGGAGCTTCGATTAACTTGTATGTGTATATTATTAAACCCTTAGAGCTCATTTACACTAGCTGCTTCTAGCGGAGAGTAATTCTCCCTAAGGTGTATTTATTCTCAGATAATGTCTTCCGTGCTATTCAATTGGGTAGGTTGTAATCCCTCCATGCCGTTTATACCGACCGGCAAACATATTATAATGACATAGCAATAACATTTCCACAATGGCTACAGTAACAATGGACACGTTTGCTATTCTGTACAAAAAAACTGTTGACGTTATTGTACTTCTTGGAATACTCAATTGATTACACACTCTCTGATCAAAAAGAAATGCACTTGTCTAACAATCGTTAGCTTAATCATTGGTATCATATAGGAATATTGGGGTTTTTGGTCAGGGAAATCATTTAGAGTGTCGAAACAATCGGTCAACCAGCTTTTAGAAAATCCAAGAACAGAGAAAGGTTAATTTAGTGTATGAAGATAAGCAGATATTTCTGTAAAGTGTTTGTTAAGGCTCCTTCAATTCAAATGAAAGAAAGACAAGTGGTTTTGAGAGTCTGGATCGATCGGGAGAGGTTCAGATATGAAAGAAGATTGGGAGAAATAGTTCGATTGATGATTATCAATATCATTAAAATGGGAAATTTCATATTCGTTGTCATCAATAGGAGAATGCGAGTGATCAGGTATATTTGATTTGACTGAATTCAAGGTCATAGATTCTAGTACATCTAAGGTAAAGTATTTATCGGATGGAGGGGCAGGCGGAGTAGTACAGGCAGTTAAGGTAGGATCATTTGAAAAAGGTAAGATATAAGTCTCGGTCCCAGAGAACGGATGCGTATTTAAATCAGTCATTCGAGTTAAATACACTCATTATCCACAGATCTAAGAACAACGAAGTAAACAGATGCCACAAACAAGAACATATAAATCGACATACACAATATAAGGGTTAAAATAAACGAAGATGAACAAGAAAAATGAGCAATAAATCCACAGCTCTGGTAATTTCAAGTTCTAAGATTCTCAGCAGAATTTGGACAAAAACGTGTTTGCTCCGCTGATCAGATATATAGCTATGCCAGGCGCAATAAAATGTAGATATAATTCAATCACTAAGTTAAACATAAGAACAAATTTATAGTCTACGTATATCAATTAGTTTACGCTCGTGAAGTTTATCACAATAGCACATATCAATTTTGTTATACCTGTACTATGTACAACGTAACAAAAAATAGAGCCTCCATTTGGAAATATTGCGTTTATACAAGATGTTTACTGAATATAATATATAGATATATGTTTGTTTGTTTCATTAGAGTTTAACGTCGTACTCAAGGGTATTCCACTTCTATGACGACAGACTTGCCACTTCACAGTTCATACTTCCTTACCACGGTGGATAACCGGGAGGAAACTTCATAAAAACCAGCCCTGCGATTGCCGGAGCCGCAACTTTTGACTCGCTCATATAGCTTTGATCATGATAGTTGGACTAATTGCAACAGAAAATGGTGGGGTTTTTCTTTGCAATCTGCTTTAAACGTGGTAATAATGGAAAAATGAAAAGTATGATAATAAAATATATTGATGGACTGCAGTTCAAATGGATTTGTCCTGATTGGCCGTCATCATTTTACGTGGTACAGTGCATCATTGTTGCATTATTTCTGTCGATACCGTATACGTTCAGCGCTGGCGGAATACGGGCGGATTCAACAAACCTATTTCAGCCAAAAGTATTAAGCCTAAATTACATTTTATAGAATCGGCCCCTAAGTATTCTGATCATCGTCAAAGTGATCTCCCCGTGAAAGTGTTTACAAAATGATGGCCAAGTCATGTTTGTGATGAAGTTTTTTTTTTTGTTTTTTTTTTTTGTTTTTTTTTCAATTTGTTTATTCACAGAAAACACACATTAAGCTGAACGCGTTTTTTTTTTTATACACTCGTACAAAAATATGGCTTTAGTGGAACTCTTTAGGTTTCTTCAGTCATGGCTTTATCTTTGTGTATGGAACATTGTAATGAATTAATCAAACCAAATATCTGGGCATAAATTGTCGCAGATTTATTCGCAAGGGTTTAAAAAAGTGAAATTAAAACTCTCGAAACGGACAAAATGGTTTGATTGATTGATTGGTGTTTAACGCCGTACTTAAGGGTATTTCACTTTCATGACGGCTTTTAAACGTTGGAGATATGTGTTGACAGCCAGATAACCAGAGAAAAGTTTAAAAACAAAAAGTTCAGATCGTCGAGAAGGTAATAAAACTAACTAGGCTTTGAATAGTTTGATAGAATTGATAAAAGATTCATCCAGTTTCTACTGTAGGAATTTAAATCATGCTGCCATTATAGAAATCATATTGTTTTGCGGCATAAGATGAAAAACGAATACCATTCATCACATTCACAGCGTAAGGGGTAAATAAAATTTCATGTTAATGTATAAACTGTATTATAAATATGATACAGATTTAGTATTTCAGAACTCATGCATATTATAAAATATGCATCGATGGCTGTATTTGTTCGCTGAACATAATAGAATGCAATTCAATTCCCCATTACTAGAGGACTGCATGTCGCTTCGTTGTGATTTTACGCCGTGTTGAAGGTCATCCAGCTCGTATGATGGCGCGCCAGCCCAATAGGTGAAGGGAACCATCATCGACACCAATTCCTGTACAAAAATACAATAAAAGATTTGATAGTAAATATGAATGGGTTACAATGAGGGATTTCTTTACCAATACAAACTTCTAAATATCGATGTACAATTTTGTTTCTGGCAACTCTTCTTTCCGGATCAATAATTCTAAATTAAAAATTTGCTAACAGCTATCGAAGTGCCTCGTATATTTTAGAGGCAAAGAAATACACACAACAAATGTAGGCTACTAAAAAAGCCCACAGAAAACTGTCAACATCCAGCTGGGCTAAAAAAGAGATTTCGATATAAAGAGGCAAAATCCATACTACGTGAATAGAACATCTTTACAGATTTTCTTTCTGTATACATACAAGCCGAGGCCATTCAGTTTATCTCTTATAGAATGTATCTAATTATTTGTTTCTCAATTATCGTCGTCATGGAGTAAGGCGAATTGAATCCTTTCAGTTAATGACGAGAGACCTTCCTGCTGTTAACCAACACTAAAGGAAAGATTTAATTATTCAAAGGGAAAATTCTGCAGGATCTGAATTTTTTTTCAAAGCCTGACAAACTCATTGTGACATTTCATTCAATCACAATCAGCAACGGACTGTTCTTTCCATGAGTTCTATGTTGAGCAGTGTGTTAGTAGGATGCAACCACATGGTTCGTGGAGCTTCGATTATCTTGTATGCTTTTAAACGCTTAGAGCCCTTTTACAATAGCTGTTTCTAAAGGAGAGTAATTCTCCCTAAGGTGTATTTATTCTCAGATAATGTTTTCCTGTCAGAGGAGGTATGTGGTGAAGAGAATAACTTAATCTGTTCTATCAAATTGGGTTTCACCAAAGGTCTGCTACTTTTTCTTATTTTCCCCAAACGACTGGTACTGATAGCTGTTGTATTGTTAATCTGTTTACAGAGGGTATATTTGTCCTTGAGTTGTTCGGGACCTTAGCTTCTCTCAGCGCTGAATTAATCTGGACATGGTGGCGTTATCTTACTTGGGAGGCCATTGGCTGCTGACGTTTCATGTACAAAAACTTTTTTGGGGTTTTGAAAGAATTTTATTCCCCAGGTCTTATTTCAGATGGCACGGGAGGGTAAAAGTTAATCTTGGTGCCTTATATAGTATTGACATATATAGTGTTATTCTATAGATTTACAACATCTACATTTCGTAACTGTTACTTTGATATATTAACACCGAAGATCACAATGAAGCGTCATCTGAACTGAAAAGGAATGGCTTTATTTACAATCCCGTATTAAAGCTAATTTGTGTCTTCTATATCACCAATTCCTGTCCTGTGATTCAAGTCTACAATGTCGGGTGTGTGTGGGACTGAGCGTGCTTCATGTCGATCGATCTTAATTCAAAATAACCAATACACAAATGTAAACTCTATTTGTGTGAGCCTTCTGACTAGGGAAAGTGTAGGTGAAGTATATTTAAGCGGTCTTTTAACTTTGACTCCAGCCCTCAGTTCGGACCACACCCACACGACGCTATGTAATGTTTGGCGGCTAACTGAAAACAATGCAGTACGACCCTTTCCTTTTTGAAAAAGGCGCATGCAGGAGAGAAAACTGTGTAGTAAATGATCGCCCTCAGTTGACAGTTCTTCACTTGCCCAATTTTGATTTCTTGTCTAATTCAATTTTTTTTTTTTTTTTCAATTTTTATTCGTTTTTATTTATATTCAAAGAAAATACGGAAATATATGATGGACGAGAACTCGCAGTTTTCGAACATGATTGTTTAACTTGAATATTTTGTCTATTTTAATTCTGTTTTTATTATATTTTGTTTCATTTTATAAGGAATTTGTTTTTCTTTTCATTCCGACTTTGTTTTCATTTT
>JARFOD010000397.1:0-11878 GCA_031763545.1 Mopalia muscosa | reverse complement strand
GGTACTTGATAACGATCTCTGAAATGAGATAGAAACGTAGTATCCAATATATTAAGAAGTTGTTATCCATACTTAAGTCTTTCTAGTTTTCTATTGTATAGAAGGCCGGTGGGCTGCTGCTGGTGATTCGAGGACTACGAAGGTTGTGGGTGTGAATCCCGGACGGGTCTCAGCATGGACAAATTACTGAACTAGAATTTTTTGAAACTCAAAAATTGTTACCGCAAAGGAACGAAATACAATGCCAACATATACATTGAAACATTGCACCCAAATATTCCAGAAGCTGAAGAAGAGTAGAAGGAGAGTCTACTTATGATAGCAAAATAAATCATCGCCATTTACTTTGGATCAAAATGAGACTTTTTTTCTTTCGAATTACACTACTCTTCTACTATGTTAAACATATAAGGCGAAACCAAGGATTCCGGAATCCATAAATTCATTTACTCTCAGAAGCCACTAAAAGGTATTTTTTTTATCGATGCAAATGTTTTATTGCCACTAAATAATGATTGTTAAAATATGTAAATGGCAAATCGTTGTGACAAAATCTGACACATGAAATTCGGATCGTGAAAACAATATTATGGAAAACACCCTTGACTTCAACAACAACAGGAACGCCAGTCCATAAATAGAGACTTTGCGTGTTCCGACTGTTGATATAACGTATCTTGCTCCATCAACTGACCAGACGTTATTTACCTTGGAGGTCATACAAATTGTATTTGTGTTAATCTATTTTCGTCCTGTTTACTTCTTCCATTGCATACAACATTAATGCGCTGATCGATTTATTTACTTGCTTAACACATTATGCCGCTTTTAAACCTTACAATCCTCTTTACTTGTCTAGGTCCTAAGTAATTGAGGTAAACATACGCAGGCGTTTAACCATTATATTTGCCCACTTGAGTTGTTTGTATTATAACTTCATCACACTATCTGTTTTTCTCCCTTTTTTGTTTTTTTTTTATTTACAATATCAGGCATATTTGATTGCCATTTGATTTGTTTGTATTTTTAATTAGGTTTAGTTTCCAACCCAATCGCATTTCAGTTATACGTCAACGTTGATCCATGTTGTTATCCGCATGTCGTTAGACAATAGAGAGAAATACTGTATGTTATATAGTAAAAATTCTCCCGATACCCGAAGCTCGTTTGTCCTTATTATACAAACATATCTCTAAAGGTCTTGCTCTAACCTTTGTCGGGTTTTCTTAAAACCGAAGTGCTAGAAATAGGCAATTCAAAGTTTTGCCGCTTGAATATGATCAATGGAAAACTAAATTATAACTGTTTGTTAGAATTTTACCAACATATAGATTAAAAACCATACTATTTATTCAATCGAAAAAAAATGGATCATTTTTAACCCAAGGGGTCCAGCAAGACTCTGAATCCAACCTTAACCATAACCCTGAACCTGACCCTGGTATGGCGTAATATCTTACATGACGGACTTTTCAATATTAATTTTGTGACGCAAAGCAACGAATGTTAAAGCAAGGCTGTCTTGATGTAAGATAAATAAACCATATTTTCTCTGCAATATGACTGCACAATCTAGTTAAAATTAGATCTAAAAACGAACCTCATCATTCGTTTGTCGTTATATTGAGATCTAACGTAATCAATCTACTTATACTGTCCAAATAGGTCATGCTTACTGGGGTTCACAACATGTGATAGTTTCAGTTGTACAATAAAAACGCACTTAATGTGGGTCCATCGTAAACACCAAATTCAGCCAAAACAAGAAAAAGTTCCCCGGTGTTTCCATGTAAACCGGGAAAATGCAATTCTACTTGAAGTTTATTATCTGAATGGTGTCTGTTGATTGTGCGTGCTTATATCCAATGGTCATGTAAACATACGCAATCTAGAAACTTTGGTTCGTCGGCGGAAATCTTCAGCTTTAACAAACCAGAATCGGGAAGCAGCTCTGATGTGATTGGTCAATTTAAGAAAACGATCGACATTGTATAGGTGGGGGTATTGCATTAGATCGTACTATAGAGACAACCAAAAGATGCGAAGCGTATAAAGTCATACATTTATTATAACTATGCATTCTTTCTGATATCATTATCTAAATCGTTGGGACATTGATATATTCTGCAAACTGTTATTGTGTATCATTTATTTTGACACTTTTATACATGCTATAGTTTCACTATATAATTCATTTTGCTTGCTTTTATCAACTAACATATATTGTTTTCCCTAGTGATATAAAAATCCCCGATGTGTTTCATCCCAAAATGTTAATTATTTAAATGTGTTTTTGAAATATTCGTAAAAAAGCTGTCAATAAAAATTAATTGAAATAAATAAAAATGAATTATTTATCCGACGATATGTAATGTCAATTGTGATAAGAAAACCGATTAATTTTGGGTGTTTCTGACAAGGTGACGAAAAAATACAAACATTGTACTATCTGAGTCGTTATAAAATTGTGTTATCCGGCAGTTAAGTGTGTTGATGGATATTCAGATTTGTTGTACATGAAAGGATTGCTTACAATGCAATATATTGTTTCCCCATCCCGAGTGCCTATTGAACACCCTCCTGCATTGCAACACCTCCGCCACAGGAGTTTGATTGCGGGAATGTATTATGTATAATTGTTTTTGTATTTTTACCTAATAATAGCAACGACGTGATGGAGGTTCACAAGAGCGCTAAAGGCTTCTCGGATTAGACACAATACAAAGGTTATTTTACAATCTGAGTAGAAATCGATATTTATCATCCGTTAGAAAACTCGCTCCACTTACCCTTTTGTGTCACATCAAAGGTTGGCCAAATGCCGCCTTACTCAATAACATGTAACAGTTCACGTCGGCAAGTAAAGGTCCAGAGGGTTATATACGCACTTGGAGTTATAGCCATTAAACGTTAAATCCAATTGAAACTATTAATAATTCTTGTTGTTTGCCACAGGTGTACTGACATGGAATATATTGATTCACTGTTGTGTTCGTGACATAACAATTTGACCTCCAACTTGGCAAATGGGCTAGAACATGCGCCAATGCTCACGGAAAACAATCCTATATGTGTTAAATCGTTTAGAATGATTGATTTTTCGGTTTTTGATTACCCGGCGCCGTGTGAACTGTTACTACACACAAAACAATATTATAGCATAATGCTTTATCCAAAATACAACTCGATTGGGTCTTCAAACGATGAAATTAACAAAACATTATATCAAGCATTAGTGCTATGATTATGTTATGGCCATTTCGAAGAAATTCATATTAAACGATATGCCGTTTGTGTCTTAATTGTGAAATTGAAACAAACCCATAGGTTTTTGATTGATTGGTTAATTCATTGATTGATTGATTTATTTATTTATTGACTGTTTGAATGAATGAATGAATGAATGAATGAATGAATGAATGAATGAATGAATGAATGAATGAATGAATGAATGAATGAATGAAGAATTAGTGAATTAATTAATGAATGAATGAATAAAAGATTAATTGAATGAATGAATATATATTTATTTTTAAATTTTTTTATTTATTTATTTATTTATTTATTTATTAATGTTTACTTCTATTTATTTTGATTTATTTATATTTATTTATATTTAGTTACAGTTACTTGTATTTATTTTTATTTATTTCAGATCATTGGCCAACAACATTGTAACAGGAAACTAGGTAGTAAATTAACCCTGAAACCTCGAGCGGGTTGCTAACATTCAAACACACCTACGATCTGCGGGAATCGAACCCGCGGCCCCAGTAGTCAGGGAGATATGGGAACAAGAAACAGATATACTCTCCAGAACGTACACTCCAGACCATTCCACCACTGAGTTCTATAGAATATACTTAACAAATGAATATATCACAATTAATTAATATTGATCGGCATTTATTATTTATTACCAAGTCCATTAAGTAGTTAAGGTGGCGATACAGAGTACAACATAGTCAACACAACAACCTTGGTCATCCGTTCACCGTTAGATATTGTGATCGCAGACTTCTCAATTGTGTAATATGTAAGTATACTATGTCGGTGAATAATTTATAATTTATCAGCCAAGTGAAATGTCCACTCGTACTAAGTCTTATTTCAACAACATGACTATATTTTTAAGCTCCCGGCAGTGTGTTAAAACAATTATTACTCCCGTCTTTTTATACAAATATTGCCTCAGTTGTGGTGGTAATGTCGATATTAAATCCATTCTAATAAAAGAGAATCGACTTAGTCCAAACACTTTACTCTAATGTAATGAGTAGCCACATTGTTTTATAAATAAGAAGCTAAACTCTAAGGGTATTGCTGGCATATGTTAATAATAGGTTAGCTATGAAATTATGGCCAATTTATTTATTATCAGCCCACTGTATTCGAAGGATGAGGGGTAAACGATAAAGAAAGAATACTGCAACAACAAAAGGATGAATATATTTTTTTAAGTGAACTGTATTTTCAGCCAAACCATTTCTAGTCGAACGCCTTCGAACATTTTGGACAACTGCAACAACAACAACATCACAATAATAACATTTATGATAACTTGGATGCAATTATAATCTGAATTGATCTTCATCTCGCAATCGCTTTTTGTCCGAATTAAATTTAAATACTTAATTAAAGATTGTTGGCATTTATACTACTAATAGGTTGATAAAAGTACAATTCAGTTATCATCCTATAGCACTGTGGTGATAAATGAAGTACATATCTAAATTGAAATCTAAATATTTGAGCAGCTCTTAAATTGTTTGTTCAACTAACATCAGTTCTAGTCCTTAGATCAAGGTGGTATATAAACAATCTGCCTGAAACCTTTGTTTATTTAAACGTATCCTAAAATATCAACATACTTCCTGGACTAACGTTTAAGTCGGTTCAATGTAAAATTAAGAATCCAATAAAAAAACATTTTCCCATCCTGTTTACGATGAAATTATGACGAGGTTCGCTTGTTTAACTGTTCCCTGGGCCGGTTTCTACGTGGTTTATAACAATCGACCAGAAACGTATTAAACAAAAACATACCATAAAATCAACCATCTATTTTGCTTACCTCACTACTATTAAAGTCGCTACCAGTGGAAAACTACGAAGCCTACAAGAATGTTGCAATTTTTTTTTTCTTTTTTGTTTGGTTTCGACCTTTATTGGGATGCTGGACGCAGGAGGGGTAGAGTTGTTCCTTTTAATGTTTGCCTAAGACTGTCTTGGGTCATTTGTTTACCGGGCACCTGCTCCGGCTGTTTGTACACTGTGGTGTATAATACAGTACATCGTGTGTGACATATCATGAAATCCAATCAATAACCCGACGAGGACCGGCTACAGTCTTGAATCTTTACTTCGGTCCTACAGAGAACGTACAATTAAGGATCAGTTTGTTCCCCAGAAGAATAAATATTTAAGACAACACTAATATGACACCTCCGTCCGGTCATTACCGTTTCTAAATATATATGTCTGACCTAACAAGCTACAGACATCATTAATTAAAAGCGGAAATCGACACCAACCAACCTAACACTGCTCGATGTTTCCAAATGAAAATTGTAAAACAAATTAAATCTGTGAAAAAAAAAACATGGAATAATTTCGTGATATTATTTTAACGTAAACCGTGTTCGTACAGTTGTCATTTAGCATTGTCACAATACTGTAGTTGTATAATTCTTGACTATTTACGAATGTTTCTGTCAATAACTTATTTCTACGACATGGAGAAATATATCTAATGTAATTAATAATCTGTCTTGGTATCTTCTTTTTGTTTCAATTTAAAAGCTCCAAAATTGTAATTTCGTCTATCCGTAAAGAACGCTTTTACACGAATTGAAAGAAAATATTTTTCTGGCTGCATAAAGAACAGAATGGCTTTATCCTATATTTATTATTGTCTCTAAACTAAAATAAAAACCCGGTTTGAAAAGCTACCGGTTTGTGCGTTCAGCTGACAAAATCTTATACCAACCACTAATGATTGGCTGTTTGAGAATGGCCAATTACACATCTGCCGACAATTTGTGCTGACTCCGGGTAAAGTACATTGTTTTATTAGACGATATAAAAACAATGACTTTTCCTGAACACCAAATGATCTTACTGTCGCTGATGACCATTGCCTTAAACCTAATCCAAATCGCCAGACAACCCCACAGACACATTTTAGTTACTCACTTCAATTCGTATTACAAGAATTAATAAACTTAATCAATTGGCTGCACCATTCTATTGTAAGAGAAGGCAAAGGCTGTGGATTAAACACACGAGAAGGACAACACACGGCCTATGAGCGAATGCCATGCAATCGTTTTTTCTAAATTATTATTTATGCCCAATGGGCACGAAATTAAAACTTACCTTGCGTATTCACGTGTCCTGGTTTGCAGGGGAAAATTTAGAAATGTGTTTTTCGTATCAATGATGGAGAACGAATACTTATTTTCAGCCTATTTACATTTGTACGTGTGAACTGCTAGCTAATTAAAATATAATTGAACGTACATAAAAACTGTGCAGTATACATGACCCAGATCAGCCGATGATAAGCATGCAGATAATGTAAAGGTTTAGATCCAAGTACCTTAATTATATAGTACAGGCATATATATTTTGTTGTTTATTTGTTTGGGTGGTGGCTCGGCACAATACATTAACACATTATCGCCCCTTCTGACCAATCAAACTGCCGTTTGTACTTGTGAATGTTTATGAGGAAGAGCGGAGACTCGTGGCCCAGTTCCATGTATGTAGTACCTGTGTTTTCTCGTCAGTGCATATAGTTTGATTTGAAATAGATTTATTATAACAAAAAAACGACGATTTTGCTTCTTTGGGTCATCTTCGATTAACACAGGAATAAACTCAACACATATATATCTTAGCTTCTCCACCTGGGTCACAAAGGTGTTTTATATTTTTGGCACTAACTAAAAAACACATGTTTAGAAACAGACGTCTTTGTCCCCAATACAAAATAATTTATAAACTTAATTCTAAGATGAAACAATAGAATGATGTTTATATTCAATGGTTCATTTCACATATTTTGTACCAAAGCTTTGCTCGGGACCATTATTAACTTCTTTGGTGAGAACGGAGAGTTGGGCGGGGGCTTACTGTTGCTCTGGTGCTCGTGGAGCTGCTCTGTTCGTGATGTCTCTGTACTATACTTCCTGTTCTATCATTCTTTGTGGCCAGTTGTGTCACTCATATTGCTGGCCATATGTAAGTTAAATAACCTTAAATACGGCCTTAAATGTCCATCAAACATATACAATTCTTTGGTGAGTAGATAAATTTTCATTGGAAGTGAAGTACTAACATGCATACCTATGATAACATTTCAAAATGAGTTATCAACAGAAAAATGTGTAAACAGAACATGTTAGCAAGATGGCACTGTGTAAATTCTGATATCGTCTCCTTGTTTACAATTTAGGATAAAGATGCATTATTGACACTTGAATTCTTCCAATCCAAGTGACTCCTTTGGTTTGATAAACGCACTGTTTTCTATCGGTAAACATAGCCTCTCATAATACGAATATATCAGGATAAAAAAAATTCCAAAGCCATAGTTGTAGCTTCAAGTATCTTGGTATAATAACTCATATGTACACATAATAAAAACAACTTTGGATAAAATTATCGATGCTTGACGCCTTTGTCCAAGGTATCATGATTAAATCTTTTCTAAGAATAAACTTTAGATAGTTACCAAGTTCGAAATATTCCAAAGTTTTAGTTGTACCCACAAATATCAAGTTACAATCATTCACATGTAAACATTTCCTATATCTTTAGCTAAGCCAGATTGCCAGCATTCCGCACCGTACGTCATAATAGTAAGTAAATACGTGTCAAATATCGCTCCTTTCGTAAACATATCATAGTTTAATAAGTTTGTTTTCAATCAGACATTAGCTATTTTGCATTGCCTCAGTGCCCATTACATTAGTTGTAAATAGGCTAAATGCAACCACCTAGAATTAAGTAGGCTCTTGGCAATGTAATGAATGTCAATTCGTCCCTTCTATCGATTTGTTGGTTTCAAAATAAATGTTCAAAAAAAACTTTATCGCAACAAAGTAGCTGGTATATTATTGTTTGTTACCTGTACATATAATCTCACAATGCGTTAGTTGTCCTATTTGATCGTGCACTAAACACAATTTGACCCTGGTCGGAATAACACTAACAAATAAAAGTACCCAGTGAATATGGTCGCCTGACTGACGATTGCTAGCTAACACGTAAACCTTCGAGTTGTAACAGCTCAATAACGATGGAGCATAACGCAGCTTGAGAGCTTGAGACAACACGCCTCATCAATTGAGTACAGGTCTTTTTTTAGGGAGTCACTAAATCAACAGCAGCAATCATTGTGCTTTGGAAAAGTACATCTCCCGGTACTTATAAAATGATTAGTTGCGCAGCATGTGTCGTAATAAAAACAACTATTAATTAAATTATAGTCATGTGTGTACGAAAACACATAGAGTGCGCTACAGCTGCCAGTATCACGTTACTATACATTCCTTGGTGTGTAATAGTATATTAAGCGATGACAGTACTACATAAAACAGTTATTTTTGGTTATATAGCTTTTATACCGGCGAAAACATTAATGAAATAGTGTTACAGTTGTTTATGAAAAACAGTAACTTTTAGCTGGGGCTAATTAGATAGTTTAATAGTGAGTGATAGAGCACAGGAGAGATTTTCATTTAACTAAAATTTGAAGGTTCAGCTTTTGTAGCTGTATTACTTTAATTATGTCCAGCGATGCCAATACTACTTAAAACGGTTATTTTTACGTCCATTCGGGTTATAAAGCCTTTATACCGGCAAAAACTGTAATGAAATCGGGTATATTTGTTACAATGGTATATGAAAAGCAGTAAGTTGCAGCTGGGGATAATTTGATAGTTGGTGAGTGATGCTGCGCGAAATAGATTTTCGTTTAACTAACGTTGTTGTCGCTTTCAGCTTTTTATAGCTGTGTCACTCTCCTATCAAAGGGGGTACTGATTGTCCGCTATCCAAACTCCAGCAATAAACTATAATTATATTAGTAGAAGACCGGGTGACTGAGCAGTGTAGATAGTACGCGATCGGCTTACAGTATAGTCCATACTGACTCTAAAGCATAAGAACGACGTTGTCCAATCGGATGCAGATGAAGCCCGGAGTAAGGCTTAAATATCACACAAGATGCTATTGGTTGATCTCGGCACGTGAACAAACAGGTTTGTAAAATGGCAGCTAAAAGATACAAACACCACAGTTTCATACCTTGCATAGGCTTAAACTGTAATTGAGCTTAATAAATAGATCTGCTCAGATTTTAGTATTTTCCAAAATTTAGTTTAACGATAAAGGTTCTATAAATTAATTATTTCATTGATGCAGGGTCTTAAGGATACCACGGTTACAAAGCCCATACACACTCAAATCACGTTGTACATAGGCCCTACTTCTCAAAACTCTGTCAGCGCTAACACATGGGTTTATATCAATCTGAGAGTACCAAGCACCACGTTATGTATCACATCCAAATATAATTCGGTTCGACTATTTTCATCCACAACTTAAGGTTAAAAAACAAAGAGAGGCTCATGTGTGTAAGTGAAGCAAATAGGGCCCTACACTTCAGAAGACATCATTCAGGACTAAACCAAGTTCCAAATTTATCTACCATTCCATTGGTATAAAATTCGTTTTGTTAAACATGGGCAGAATTATGCAGACGCTTATCATGATAACAGAACGCCTTCAGCGATAGATTCGCATCATGGTACTTAACTACGTTACAGGCGTGACGTTTGCGAAGGCCTTGTTAATCTATAAACAATTCCTAATTTACTGTCGAGATTTTGGTTTTCCGGTTCTTTTTTCTAAGATTTGCCCATATATTAATTCCTGTTTGTGGCTGTGCCGAACTATCCCCAAATGACACTGTTCTCGTGTAAGCAACATAAGCTATAGTGTAGAACATACACAAAGCAGATCTAAGCATATCTAGGCGGGAACAAATATTTTTTGTGACATATTTACACGACTTTTTCTGTGCCATAGTTCAACAACGGCAAATCTTTCTGGCGATATTTAAAAATAATCTTCCATTAGTATCTTATTAACTTAAAAGAAAGGAATATGGAATCAAAATATTATTTTACTTCGTTTTTTTAATTGTCCTGAAATTGAATTATGTTCAGTAATTACAGAGGATCGAATAATATATGCGAATAATAATGTTTAATGCAGACCTTGTTGAATGCCGAAGATTAATTGGAATGTAGTTTGTCCTAGTGTAGACCTAAGTGTAGTTTTTGGACCGTATTTAAAAAAAAAGAAACGAAGAAAGTATCTAATGTAAAAGAACGCATTAAAGACGGTTCTAAAAGCAATTTGAGTTTGAGTTTTTGACATAATAGTTTCGACCATTCTATAAATATATGGCAATAGATAACTCGTGCTGAAGACATGCCTTTTAATTGAATAGCCAACTTGTATATCTTGGTATTGATTTTCAAATTACAGTCCCCCGCGGATAATTTTATCAGCCCGAATTATGGTAAACTTTTGGCATGTGTAAATCAGAACAGAATCCATATCGGGCATGTTATGATATTTCTGTATGAATTTGCAATGTTCAACTCCATCACTATTTTACAGAAGGATATTGTTTTCTTCTGAAATCAACTGTTCATTATAGCTCATCGTCAAACTTTATGACGTTCAAGCTGTGCGCTGATTTCCCTAGTGACATTAAACGGCAGAAATCCAGAGTAGAGGCTGTCCAAGGTTTAATATTAGACAATGACATTCAGACTGATGGATGGAATCTAAATGAGTATGGTAACGCTTGTCAATAATAAGTAATGTGGTCAGTGTAGCATTCAATAATAACATCATGCAACATCTTTAGTATTTTTTCAATAATACTTAAACAGATAACACGAATGTACAAATCCTGATTACCGTTCAAAACGGCTACCCGAAAAAGTCTACACTTGTCGCATACCATCAAGATCAATAGCAGAGGAGCCCGAAGCAATCTCTTTTTATGACAGGCCTCTAAATATGGCACCAAGGAGAGGTGGGAAATGGGCTTGTTTTAACGAAGTGACACGAAGTCAAGAAAATAATTTATTTGTGAGTTGTGATATTCTCCCCGGATATCGTTTCTGTCGAGATATTTTTCAGCATTATTATTTAATTAAATAAAAACTCTGTTATTTCGTAAAACGTATGCAGTCAGCAATCACTTCTAGGTGGATTAGTCACTAGGGGACCATGTGAGACGATCGGGTTACGAACAGCCAAAGCAACAATATAAAGAAGCCATATCTGATTGAGTCCCGAGATCGTTTCTATGCTCACATATTTCAGGGTTCTAAATTAATTTATTAAAAAAATATATTATTTCGTACAATGTCTCTTTTGTGTAAACAATTTGAAGTGAGATAGTCACCAGGGGCCTTGCTAGAAGATCGCATAACGTGTTGTGAGAAGGGTTTGTCTTTCTTTTATTTATTCGTTGAAATGTCTTTTCCTACCTCCTCTCGCCGATATGTCTAACGAGCAGCGATATAGCACGGCGCGCGTGTGATCAATAGATGGCATCTGACAACAGCTAGTTATTTATCATATACCTGATCATAGATTAAGCTACTACCCGAAAGCCTGTTATACTAATATACAGTATGTACAGCGATGTTTGAGACGTTATATTTGCTAATTACCACAAGAAGTGTAATTGTAACAATTTATAAAAACCGACAGAGAAAATAATCATGCAGCATTAAACCCAAGGATTCATTAGGCCCTCTGATCGGGGTGGGGGGGGGGGCCC
>JARFOD010000386.1:0-11879 GCA_031763545.1 Mopalia muscosa | reverse complement strand
ACATGACCCTCTTACAGTATCTTATGTACTATTTTTCAGTTGTTGTTTTGTTTCTTTAGGTAAATCACCCTCAGCAATTCTTTTTGCCGAGGCTAGATCAATTTACCTCGGCAATTGCTGATTGCAGAGGCTAATTACCAGGGCTGGTAAGGGTTTCATTAAAGCTTATAAAGAGAACTTAAAAAAAAACTATCCTTCAGCCCCCAAACCAGAGCTACACTTCAATCATATACCCAGTATGTTTAAATGGACTAACCATTTCATCCAGGACATTTTGTTTACTTGGTGCCCACTCATTCCTTCGATACGAATAAATAGTCTGCTAAATTTAAAATATTCTGTGTTGTTTTAAATCAATTGGCATGCAGGTCTACCGTGGTCGAATATGTGAAAAAATACTAGCAGCATATTAATAAATGTGAAAGTGATATATGCAAGTTCATTATCATTAAGTTTGAAAACATGACATAGTACATTGTTCCAGAATTCTCAAACTTCTGAACAATAATCAACCATGTGTGTATAGGGTCTCATATTCATAAACATCCATACCTGTTGTATTTCCAGGTGTACTATGCAAAAAAGAAGAGAAGGGCTCAGGTAGCTCAGGGGGATGAATCAGGCCACAAAAAAGGTCGCTCCAATGTACAGGTGTATAATGATGGCTATGACGACGCTAACCATGATTACATCGTTAATCCTGGGGAAAAATGGATGGACCGTTATGAGATTGACTCTCTCATTGGCAAGGGATCATTTGGTCAGGTAATACCTCTTCAAATATCTATTGCAATGGTCTAGGCAAAACATAAACCCTTACAAACATGGCTTAGTGTCGCCGTAGTAAGAGAACATTCAATATAAGTAATGTTGAGTGATCATTCAAACTGCTGAATTTTGATTCTAAATTCTGATCTGTTTCTGTCAACTGCTTTGAATTGTATTTTTTGTTTTTTGTTTTAAGGCTGAAATTCTTGTCTGTTACTATTGTATATTAGACCATAGTTAAATTATTGTTGATTGACTTCAGGTGGTGAAAGCTTATGACCATATGGACCAGGAACAGGTGGCTATAAAGATCATCAAGAATAAAAAACCTTTCCTTAACCAAGCACATATAGAAGTGAGGCTATTAGAGCTCATGAATAAACATGATGCAGAGAATAAGTATTACATAGGTATGCACAATTTCTTCTTCTACGTCATTTCTGTTACTTTTCAATGTGATGTAATAGATCAAGTTTTCTTGAAAGGCTTATTTAGGTAAATTGATCACTGTGTAGTAATTATAGCTGGTACAAGAATTCACAAATTCAGTTGAAAGTCTCAGTATATATTTTAAAGATGTTTTTCTATCTTTTTCAGTTAAACTCAAGAGGCATTTTATGTTCCGGAATCATTTGTGTTTAGTGTTTGAACTTCTTTCTTACAATCTATATGACTTGTTACGAAACACGAGCTTTAGGGGAGTGTCCTTAAATCTTACAAGAAAATTTGCCCAGCAATTGTGTACAGCATTATTATTTTTGGCAACACCGGAACTTAATATAATTCATTGTGACTTAAAGCCAGAGAACATTTTATTGTGTAACCCAAAGAGAAGTGCTATAAAAATAGTGGATTTTGGGAGCTCTTGTCGTTTAGGACAGAGGGTAAGTACCATTTTTTAATATTTTATTTCATTTTTACGGTGTAACCATATTTTGTATTCACAAAAACTATTGAAAGACTTTAGTCCGCTGAAATTTGTTATCAGTCTATCATCATTTGGTTTTGCTGAAGGATTTTAAAACTGGTTATACAAAATCTTACTCTTTTTTAGTGTGTTTGACTAAGCCTGTAAGGGAATACAGTCAAACAACCTTTTGGCGAATGGCGCGATCATCTTGTGTTAGGATGACAATTTTTCAAGAATACTACAACTTGGTGTACATTGAGTTAGTAGATATTGTGTTACCAGTTTATTAAGATAAGGATAATTTTCTTTCTTGTCGGGGTGGAGGGTTGACCTGTGATAAGTGGATAATCGTAATTATATGGGTGGAACACCCCCGACTACAACATCAAACCCCAACCAAACAGTGATGAGTATGCAAGATAGATTTTACTGACTGAAATCATCTTGAGGGTTAACAAGTAAATGTCTTTCAACTCTTTGAATTTCAAACCCACCAGACAACAACAGAACATTATCTTCAATATTACAGATTTATAATCCTGTGTTTTGCTTTAATCTTCTGTATTAGTTGTTAAATTTAGTGTATGATTGGTGACCAGGGATAGTGAAATGTACAAAAGTCTCATTCACCCTTTCAAAACAAGAAAAACAGGTATATCCTATGTTTGCAGACCACCAAAGAAATGTATTGTTTAATGAATGAGTGTGCTTGTAATGTGCATGTATATATATATATATATATATTAACAGCCGGGTTGCTTTGAATTCTGTTTGTTCACTTCTGGTAGATGTGTTGTAAATATTAGTTTGGATAAACACATGTTGATTAATATGGATTATGATCAGCATTATTTTCACCAGTGGTGTAAGTGTGGGAGACTACTTACTGATCCTCCTTTAATCTACTGCTCACCTGATCAAGTCCTTCTGTTGACCTCCGGTATATGAGGGAGACAAACAAGGTGGCACATGCTTTGTTTTCTCTCACAATTATCCACTGTATTTTGTATAAAGGCAGAATGAAAAATGTATAATCCTTCCTTGAATAAGTGAAATACTCTTGAGTAAGACGTTTAACCCCAGTCAAACAAAGTTGATATTTTGAAAATGCACATGTATCACTGTTACAAAATCTCATTACACTTTTTTAACTACTCTATTTATGTTTTTTCGGAGATGTTTGAACTTTGAAAATGCAATAACCCAAAAAAAAGAAAATGAGTTTTCAGGGAAAAAAGGTCTACAAATAAACCAGTGTACACACATAGAAGTTGACAAGGGAACATTGTGTATGTTCAACATGATACCTTTTGTAGGGATAATAATTTACTCTTATATGTTTATTTGTTAACAGATATATCAGTATATACAGAGTCGTTTTTATCGCTCTCCTGAGGTTCTATTAGGCATTCCATATGACCTGGCTATAGATATGTGGAGTCTAGGATGTATTCTTGTTGAGATGCATACAGGGGAACCACTATTTGCTGGCTCAAATGAGGTATGTTTAAGCCATCTAAATTTGTTTTTAAAGTGACATTAACTGCATGGTTACTATTACAATAAATAGTTCTACAGCTAGAAATAACCCTTTCAGAATGGTACTCTTTTAATAAAAAAAAAATATGTTGCTAATTGCCAAAGTCAAATTGATATTATATGTTAAGATGCCTGGTTAGATGCAATGGAATCTTTGAGGCACCCTGATTCAATTTAATAAGGTGTATTTAATGCAAAAGTTGTACAAATGTTCATGTGTGACAGATCAGTGCAGGTTGCTCAAAGCTCTGTTAATTAAACGGATTGTTTGTGGACGTTGCGTAGCAAAGAATTTTTTATTATGAATGCCAATTTCTTTGTGGTGGAATGTCATCTAACAGGCTGTTAGTCTTACAGAGTTCTGAACAAAGGGCACATTATTTTTGTAATTTCCATTACTATATTCCACTTTGAGTACTATGATTATCTGTTCTTCAGGGTGCTTTCCATCATCAATAGAGTGATTAAAATCTATTCTAAAATGCTGATCTAACAAAGATGTTTTTTTCCATGGAACTGAGATTGTTATCTAATAATAAATTTATGTATGGTTTTTGATAAATCTGTGTCTGTTTCAACTTGGTTTAATATTATATTGTCGTGGTCTTACCATTTGCAAGAAGGCTAAATGTTTGATAAAAGTGTACTAGTGACTCGCTTATTAAAGAAAGTTAGTGTTTATAAACAACTGATTCTCAAAGCCGGATACACACCTGGGATTTGATGTGTCTACTAGATCTCGTTGATAGGACCAACTTATGTTAAGGCTAGCTTGTCAGAAGTTGTAAATCAACAGACTTGTTTATTACTAGAGAGTGAAAAACAGTGTCTTCCTAATATCCGGGCTCTACCTATCCGTTTAAATTGCACTAAGATGCCTGTATAGAATGTTTACCGTTTATATAGAAGTTCTCTTTTCCATATGTACTGAATTATCCTTAAAGTTTTCTAATGAAAAATAAGTTTCAACAGCACTGAAACTGTTACTTGGTTTGAAATGTGTGACTTCAAAAATAATATTTAAGTTAACTAAATCTGACCTCATGTCAGAGTAATTTTGTAGCTTTTTCAGTATTTTCATTTTAAACTCCTATTGTTTGTAAAAGAAAATGTTTTCATTCCCTCGGTTTTTTTTTAAATTTTAGTTTGACCAGATGATGAAAGTAGTAGAAGTATTAGGAATGCCTCCAAAAAACATTCTGGATCAAGCAACCAAAGTGAAGCGATATTTTGATCAATTACAGGATGGAACATATGTTTGTAAAAAGCCAAAAGATGGAAAGAAAGTAAGTTGTTGTTGAGCACAGTTCTTGTTTACAACACTTGAAATTTTTACAGAAGCAAATTTTCCCTTTGCAGTACAGGGTTTTCCAGTTATGATGGAACAACAACAGAGTGATTCCTTTTGTGAAATGACGTTATTGGTTTACAATAAGGGAGGGCCAATCCATGATTTTTAACAAGGATGATATAGGGAATATTGGAAATTAACATGTTAACGTTACTAAAACTATATGAATTTCCTTTTCCCATAGTCGAAAATATTATTTTTGGCAAAAGTTACAATTTTACAGCAATATTTTCCGGAAAATCAACAATCCTAAATGTTAAAGTATAGGAAGGCTGCCCTACATTGCCATAAAGTGAAAAAATCATTCCGCAAGGGGAACACCAATCAACACTGTTTTAACATCATAAATCGAAATCTCTGTATTGAAATAGTTCCAATTAGCAAGAAAATGTCTTCTTGTTTTTGTATCATACATTACAAATGTAAGGAATGTTGTTTGAAGATAATAATTAATTATATACTTGGAATGAAATGTATCAATTTTGATAGCACTATCATTGTGAAGTGAGAAGATCTCATGTGTATTTGTTTGTGTGTGTGTTTCAGTACAAGTCACCTGGCTCAAGAAAACTCCATGATGTGATAGGTGCAGAGAATGGGGGTCCTGGTGGAAGACGCGCAGGAGAAGCCGGGCATTCTGTGGCAGATTATCTCAAGTTTAAAGACTTGATACTTAGAATGTTAGACTTTGATCCAAAGACTAGAATTACACCGTACTATGCTCTGCAGCATAACTTCTTTAAGAAGACCACAGATGAATCAACGAATACGTCGAACAGTACGTCCACAAGTCCTGCAATGGAACAGAATAGTGTATCCAGTCCCACAGGTGTGACAGTGAGCTAGTTTCATATTTAACTCTGTAAAACCTCAGTCTAATCATCCCAATTCCCAATACTCTACGTTTTTTTTTTACTTCATTGCAATGCTAAAATGTGATTCCTTGTGACCTAGTCAGCACTTGTCAGTTCGGTCTCTTCCCTTATATAGTCAGTTTTGACTTGAACATTTTTATTTTTTTTTATGAAGTTGTAGCAGTTTTCTGGCTTGGTGTTGGTTGTGTTCTAGTTGCCGAGTCAGTGTGTTTTAATTACCCAGTTGCCTCTGTGATATTAGCTGTGTTAGGTTGAACATCACTCTGTCTCTCTTACTTTTGTTATTTACCTGTCGAACAATCCAAATTCCTCACTGTCGGTTCTCTTAGTGCATTTTGGCCCTGCCTTACATTGTAGGGAAAGCAGTGAACCTATTTGAAATAAACCGAGTGAGGGGTCAATTTGAAATGGTCATATCCACAGGGTGAGAGGATGACAGTGACTGGCCAGACAAGTGTTACAACAGCCCTAGGTCTGACTTCAGTAATATTACTCCATTATTCCTATTCTCCTACAGTCACAGTACTTCTATAGACCCTCAGACTATATGATTGGCTCACTGCTCACTATTCAGTAACATGTCTGTGTTTTTACTTGTCTGTGTGTTGCTCTGTTGTCTCTTGCTTTCTTTTCTATCGTCAGTCTATATAGTTCTGTTTTTATTATATATCTCTTCCATGGTGAAAATAATTGAATTACGAAAAGTAGAAAATTGAAGAAAAGAATAATCATAATAAACCCACAATCTATGAGCGATATATTTTAAAGTGGACTGACACTGTAGTCCCTCTGCTTTTAATATAAATACTAAGACTAAATATTAAAATCTTCATTACAAGTTTATCTTTATTTATTAATGTTGGCTTGGCTTCTCGATGTTCATGTTAACAGTTTTTAACAAGTACAGAATAATAATAACCTGTTTTGTTTTGTGTCTTTGCAGTAAGTTCAGCTGGAAGTGGTCGAGCACGGTCTGACCCTACACACCAACACCACTCCCAACTCCATGTGCACTCGCATTCAGCTCACCAGGGAGGAGTGCAGTATCCCACCATGGAGTGTGAGAGTCCTGGATCACAGCAGCAACAGTTACCGCCTAGAGTGCATCACCCTCTCCAGCAAGTGTACACATGGAATTCTGAGGTGCATAACGTGCAGCCGGGGCGTCACAGCAACGGGTCCCGCGGGTCACACTCACATTCCTCTTCACATCACCATCAACGCCAGATCCATTCCCAACAGTCCGCACAACAACAGCATCACTCGCCGCTCACATCATCCCATCTTCCTGCCAATCATCTTTCACATCAGAACATGCATGCCAGTTCACAGAGTTTACCATTAAGCTCTGGTACGCCAGGAGATCCAAACTTATCTTACATGAGCCCGAGACAAATTCATAATGCAGGATCAGCATCATCATCGTCTATGTCTGTGGAGGCGACTGGCCTGCAGCCACACATGGGACTTGGGTCAGGCCACATTCACTCTAGTATGGACCCACCTCAATTAGGGGGTTCAGTAAATATGCAGCTGGCTGGCTATCCTGCTGCTCAGTATGGACATCAACACAATGCCTGGTCTTCATCGGGCTTCCCATTCAGTTTGACTTCTAATAATAGCAATTTAACTCTAACAGAAGCTGGTAGTCAGCATTCACGAACAGGCACAGAAAGGGGAGATGACTCCCCAATGGTTGGTGTTTGTGTACAACAAAGTCCAGTGGCTAGCCATTAACATAAACTTGTTATATTAGGCAAGTGTTGGTTTGAACTGTGTAACTGTGATGTAGTTGATAGCTGTCCCAAGCTTCAGTCAGGTTCCGCGTGCTATATGTTGTTGTGTTGGAAGCAGCTGTGGTTTAGGCACGTCGCAATAATAACCTGAGAAAGCCAATGTGTGATATATGAGGAACGGGGGTGGTCAAATGAAGCTGGAAGGATGGATTATATTCTCCCAGATTCTCCACTGGATACTCTGTGAATATGAACATGAACACTGGTAAATGTCTGACAATGTGCAGGATAGCAAGGTCTAACATTAAGACATGATCTCCTAATATATTAATACGGTATATCCCGGTTTCGCAGTAATGGCCTTCCTCGTATCGGGCTGATAAATATATAATCTTTTATATGTATCAGTCGTTATTTTTTACCAAAACATAAATGGTAATTGTGACTATTAGTATTTTTACCATGAAAATGGTAAATGTGACTTAGTAAGCTGGATTTTATCTAAAAACAGTTCATTTTTAATATGTCAGTGCCTGTTCAAGCCACAGAGTGAGATGTTTTTGTAGAAGTAACTGCACTTCTCTGTGCGTTGCCAAAATGAGCCTGTGAACATTCATCATCAAGACTTGTTTCATGTACATCCAAATATTATCATTATTAAGACTTTTATGCCAAGATTAACTTGGCAATCTCTGACTAAAAGGAGTGATGGATACCAAACAGTTCAAATGTGTGTGTAAGTGTTTTGTCTGCTCAAGTGGTGTTCATGCAGGCTTAGGTGATCCAGTCACTATTCAGTGGACAAGCATGTAACTTTTTAAGTTGACTAGTCAGAATATTGGCAAGGACCTAGGCACTGTAAAGTCACAGAACACATAGTTTATCAGCCCCCATTAATTGTATATACTGTAGATAAGAGTTTTATTCAATTTGTCTTGTAAGGCGATTTGATTCTGGTCTACAGAGATCCTATTTGCTGATCATTGTGGTGATCTGTCTGTCATCAAACACACAAGACCACTAAGTCATGTGAAGAATTCAAGCTACCAAAATTGTTCAGCAAGGGTTATTGTTGGCACTGTAGACCGGGTCAAGCATTACAACATAGAAGACGACTATTGTATAATACACAAGGAATATGTTATCGTCACCTATTTATTAAACTTAAAAATGACCAAGATTTTAGATGAAGTTGTTAAAGTAAAAAGGATTTTTTTCCTCTCTTAACAGGATATTTGGATTGATAATGTTGCAGCACAAAGAGACACTTACCTTGCATATTGACTCCTGTATCTTTTAGATTTTTACTTGTCCTGTCACATTAATACTTTGGTTATAATTCCATGGTTATAACTTTTATTTAAGTGTGACTGGTTTTGCAATGTGTTTGCATTTTTTTTTTTAAAGAATCATTCTGCAGCTGCCTTTGTGAAACTAACATTTTAATCAGAATATTTTTAACCCCCATTTAAGGAAAGGAGGACATCTGTGTGACATTTTATTTATCTTAAATGTTCACATTCCTCCCGGAATATTCAGCGGTAATATTTCTTGAAATGTGATCCTGTCAAGGAAACTGTTGCACCCATGTTTTTAAAAAGATTTTTATCCTCTCACTTTATTATTTGTGACAGAATTATGTTTAAAGATAGTGTTTAAGCAAGAACTCTTAACATTTAAAATCATAAAAAGATTCGGGGAAATTACCATAATCATGCTTTGGTAAATGTAATTTAAATTCTCATAATAGATAACCTCTAATATTTAAGATAAAATCTAAAATACACTATTTTATTTGATCCTTTCTATCATATTTAGTTTTTGAAGCTTCAGTCCTCCTTCATTAATATCAGGATGATGCTTTTGGTTCTCCAACCATCAATCGGCAATAGGGAAATTGTAGATAATTATATAGAGCAGAGAAAACAGACTGATTTTGAGGGAAATGCTGTTATTAAAACAAATGAATGCTATATTATGTTCTTTGTTGTTTTCTGGCTAATTCCTAACTTATATATGACGGGTGGAAATGTTTGAAATATTTTGTCCGACATTTTTCCAATTTTGTCCTGCAGGCCATTTAACACAGTATTCAATTCTGGGAAACTTAACATGACTATCTAAATTATTACTGGACAGGTCCTGCAAATATTTATACATTTCCACACCTGTTATGAACTTTTGAATATTTTTAAAAATATTTTGCAGGGTATGTCTTTAGAGGCGAACGATCATGTGGGTTATGTATAGGTCGCCACAAGTCCGATTTGGGCGAACGGTTTATTGCCATGCTAAACTAAGTACTAAATGTCTCCTGATAATCTATGTTAAATAGTCTACACACAAGTAAAAAAGGACATTTAAGTTTTGTTTGAATGTCTAGGAACCTTCTATAATCTACAAAAGGCAATTATATCAAATCAAAAGTTATATAATTTCGGCCACAAAACGCGTATATGAAAATTGGACCCTAAATAAATACAGTATATATAGCGATCTTAGCTTAAATTTAATTTGGAAATAAGATGATTAGGTTACAATAACTATTATTGACATTAAATTTGTGTTTAAAGAAAAGAAGGTTTAACAATTCATGTAATCATGTGTTATATAAAATTTAATTCATTTGGTAAAGTTTATATTCTTTGCTCACTTTTAAAGGGTGACTGAATTTAACTTTAAGTAATGAATTATTCATATCATTTTAAATAAAAACAATATGAATTAAAATTGATAAATCAATATTCCCGGGGTACAGACTCCTGTTAATCCATCGATCTACAGCATCTGATTAGTATATATTTATAAAAATACTTTAGAAAAAAAAAAAAAATGGCATGGATGGGAATCGAACACGGGTTCTATGAACCAAAATCTTGTGTACTAACCACTCGGCTAGTCAGAAAAGCATGTGTATTGATTAACGCGGAATTTTTATCGATCAGAAAAACTGATTAATACAATATTTCATTTGGCCAAGAAACAAAACGGAAAAAACTATATTTTTATAAAGTTTATTTTTTATCTACTATTTATGCGGGCCATATGTACTTGTGATATTGTTCAGACTGTTTATATTGTATATGCCACCTATCTAAATAGCATTACTAGCCACAGTACAGACAAGCTAGCTTAATTGATATAGAGGTCATGTTGACCTTTTTAATTAGTGATGAGCGCTGATTTGTGCAATTTTGATAAACAGCACCTTGCTTAATATATAATAATGCATCAAGTTTTACATTTCTATTTTTAATATCTATGACCTATCACATGACCTATGACGTCATACTTTCCCAGTCAGAAAGATCTTGTCACCCTCTAGCATTATGCAAAATTTCGCCTATAGGCTATTAAGAACTGATAGTTTTCAAGATATGGGCCAAGAATCAAAAAGTGAAATAATGAGAATAATAATTAAAATTGATAAATCAATATTCCCGGGATACGGACTCCCGTGAATTAATCGATCTACAGCATCTGATAAGTAAACATTTATTAAAAAAATGAAAAACAAAAAACATTGCATGCATGGGAATCGAACACGGGTTGTATGAACCATAGTTTTGGGCGCTAACCACTCGGCCAAATATTTCTATTCCAGAGTACATAGTAAAGTAAAATATTTCATTTTGCCAAGAAACAAAAATCAAAAATTATCTTTTTAGAAAACTAATATTTTATGTACTTTTTATGCGGGCAATATGTACTTTTCTTTAATTCCAAGATAAACAAAGTTTTGGGATGTTTTTAAGCCTGGTATTGAGTGTTTATTTATTATATGCCACCTTTCAATATAAATTGATATAATATATATTGACCCTAATAATTAGTGATGAGCGCTGATTTGTGCAATTTTTATAAAAAACACTTTGCTTAATATAATGCATGAAGTTTTACATTCCCATCTCTAATATCTGCTAAGGAGAAGAGCTCTAAAGTTTCGTCTTAAACTCAAGAGTACGCCCAAGCCACATGACATATGACGTCATACTTTACCAGTCAGAAAGTTCTTTACACCCTCCAGCATTATGCAAAATTTCAGCTGTTAAGAACTTATAGTTTTCAAGATATAAGGCGAAAAGTGAAATAATAGTAAACCGAATGATCACTATAGGTATACGACCTATCGATCTGTATCCCTAATAAACCGAATGATCACTATAGGTATATGACCTTTCGGTCCGTATCCCTAATATATAAAATAGTTATTACAAAAGTTTTCTATCTCTATTTTTCTTTGTTTATAGCAACAAATTTAGTCTTATTTAGGCTGTTTCAATACTTGTTACTAACGGAGGCCCTGTACAGTTAACCTGTAAAATAGTACTCTTGTAAAAGACACAACTCTCAATGGTAATGGCAGATGAGTGATTTTTAACATTTTAAAAGAGGGAACACCCGACAGATTTCTCCTGGAAAGCACTGCTACATGGTGTTTACATTCAGTTCTCATTGCAATACATGTATATTCTTAATAAACACCCCCAAAATAACACCGGTTCACATATTTGGCAGTTTTTAATGTACAATAACCAGAAAATGACGCGTGGCAACCAATTTTGTGAAACGGGTTGCCAGCTATGAAATAGGGGTAACCGGAAAACCAGTAACCATGACTGGGCCTTAAAGGGGAAGACCACCCAAAAACCATATTCTATAAATAAGTAAAACTTTTTGTGTGTAATACAATACATTAA
>JARFOD010000375.1:0-11880 GCA_031763545.1 Mopalia muscosa | reverse complement strand
CTTTCGACCATCAGGTATATGAGCGAGTCACATGTTGTGGCTCCGGCAATCGCGGGGGTGGTTTTACGAGGTTTCCTCCCGGTTTTCCTCGGTAATAAGGCTGTGTAAAGTGTGAAGTGGACAATCCGTCGTCATATAAGTGAAATACACGTGAATACGACGTTAAACCCCAATCAAACAAACAAACAAACAAATTGTATGATTATGATCAACTGAGTGACTTATCAGTGTCAATTGGCAACACGAAGATGGCGTCCCGCGTCCTTGAGTCTTTGACCTCTGTGTTGGGCCATGTGGTTGTGTTTTATTTAAATATTCAATATTTGTTTCCATTGCGATCGAAGGGGGATACCTTCACCCGACGTCATGCACGTGATATATGACCGTCAAACCCAAATCACACTGACAGATTTAACCATGAAATTCAGATAAACAATTTTATCGGTTCTCTTCTGTTCTCATAACACTTTCAAATAAGGCAGTACATATGAATATTTTTTTTGTGTGCCTTGCATACTGCATACGGATAGTACATATGGTTATATATTCGGTTCATCTAAGCGTTAGTGTACGACGTTGAAAGTCATTTACACAAATAAACAAGTTAGTTGTTTAGCTGGGTAACAGACCCGTCTTCCCGGTGTAATCTGGAATATTTTGCACACATAATGTATTTTGAATACTCCAATAGCCCATTAAAATACTCACAGAAATAAAAATGCAATGCTATGCAATGCATAAATACACGTAGTGGTAATAAAATTTTCCGAACTAGGAATATTCAATCAACACATAAATTTCGTCTAGGGTAGGGCGTTAGGCAGGTCTGGGGTAGTAAATGACTATAGTATTATACTATTATCTCCATGGTTTGATTTATCAACTGTGCTTTAAGTGCAAATTAAATTACTGTAAAATCATTCATCTACTGGAAAATATACTTTATTTAACAACAAGGGGTAAATGAGTGTGTGTTTACTCAACTAGTACTTTGCTTATCCAGTGTGCCATAGTCGCGAGGCGTTCTTGAAACATATTTATTTCTTATATACATGTGCCTTAACACTGTCACAAAATACATTATTATGGTGTTGTCTCGGTCAATTATGGTCAAATAATATGTGCTTTGGTAATCGGACATTTTCCGCAATTTGTGCCAAACAAAATCAAGGAAAGGAACATTTGATTAAAACCACTGGTGAAAAAGTGGCATGTTGTGTTTTGAAATTGGGCAAATAAAAGTAAATTGTGCGGCTATCGTCAGGCACATTATTACTGCATGGGTAAATACTCTATACTGTACTATACTATACTGCAGTTCAGTACAATTCTTCTCAAAGTTTCTAACAATTTTAATTTTTGTCAAGGCAAAAAAAAAAAAAACGTTTTATATTTACCCACATTACACAATTGCACATAGTTTGATTTTTTCGAAACTGTGGTTTAGAATAGAGATCTGCCACGTGAATTCCTGAGGAGAGTTCGGCACTGTGTTCGGCAAAAAAATATATGTGTTGGGTCCCGGGTTCGAATCCCAGTGGAGGCAAGCAAATTTTTCTGTCTTCATTTATTCAAAATAAATCTATGGCTTTTTATTCCTTTTGTGATTTTTTAAATTACAACCCCAAAGATTTTGAATATACAACGAAACCAGCCCACATGGACTTCACTTAGACCTTGGTTCGTTTTGTATGTTTTCAGAATTGCTGTCCGAAGTTCCAACATGTCCGCTGTGTGGAAAAACCTTCTCGAGGAAAGACAGTTTGTCAAGACACATGTATATCCATACCCCGGATTCTAAGCGCTTCACTTGTTCTCTCTGTAGTTTGAAGTTCGGTCGACGGGAACATCTGAGAGGCCACTTGAGACGCCACCATCCGGACCATTTAGATCTTATCGATTTTAGTTACTTGAACGCCAAGCAACCCTGTCCAAGTTTGGGTAGCCAGTCAGTCGAGGCCATATATCCGGATAAAACAGCAATGAGTGAAATAATCTTGAGTGCGGGGTTAAACCCTAATCAATCAAACAATCCCGAGAATTCGACCCCTTGAGAGAGTGGCTTGCGTTTGAACCGAGGACATTGGGGAACAAATCGATTCCGGTTATGTGGGGAATAAAGCCGAAGAATCAAAATACATATCCTTAGCTTATTTTGCAATCTACTGAATCTAAGGACAACTGGAGTGTTAGTCACTCACAGGTCGACATTTTACAAAACGCTTGCAATCACTGCAACTGAAAATCATAGAATGGGTTAGGAATAGGTTGACTGCAATCAAGTGTAACTGAAAATAAGTGCTCATGCTCATTGTGCAGCTATAGTAGCAAACTGTTTTATCAATATGTTTTAGCCTGACAACAAGCGTAACTTTTTGATAAATATTTTCTCGCCCCACCAACCACATTTATTTAAAGCTAAATGATTCTTTTCTGTCTATTTTTGCTCCATTCAGGTTGAGCCTTTTTAGTGGGCATGTGACACCTCAATAGATGCGATTTGTTTTGATCAATCACAGCCAATGGCAGAAACGTAGAACATGTTCAACTAGCTTGCGTTTAACTACAACTAGTTGTACCCAGTCGCAAGGGCAAACATGCCAACAGTAATCTGTGAATTCAGTTGCAGCCAGTTGCAGTGAGATGCTGGTAGTTGAGTTGAGATCAGTTAAGATGTATGGCTGGGTCGACATGTTTTTAGCTTTAAGTTTGCTTCATACACTATTAGTCAAGCTGACATTTCTGTCGTTTCATTTTTAAAAAAATCCTTGTAAACGGAAAACGCGAACTGCATTGTTAAATCTGGTGCGTTTTTCTTTGAAGTGAAAATTCCTCTTTTAAACATTATATCAAAACAGTAATTGAAGACTTCAGCGTATTTAAACGTCCATTGTCAGTTGTGTAAGGTATGGTGAGGATTCAACACTGAGTTATCACATGGCTTAACCCATTTACCTAATCCTAGTGATTTGGAATTGGAAATTTGTATTCTGTTAAAATTCCCGACTATATGCAGCCTTGCAACCACCAGACCTTCTTCCCGACAGAAGGCCTGGTGGCAGATTAGTCCAGGTGGCCGGCATTCACTTCATGTTGCTCTGGTGGTCTCAGAGCTAAAGGGGAACAGGAAGCGGATCTGTTTGTGGTGTCTGTATTGTGTCCTGTTGTTTTCGTTCTGTATTTGTCCCTTCCTGTCTTTGTTTGTTGCCAGTGGTGTCGAGGGTTGTTTCCTTCACCCATTGGGCTGGCACGGTGTCATATAAGCGAAATACCCTTGAGTACGACGTTAAACCCCAATCTGGCGATTCAGGGACTTGCACTCAGGGCAATGGATCCAAGTCCCGGATGGGTTTTAACCTACACAATTTTCAGAACTAGAATCTCTTCAAACTAACAAAGGGTTATTAAAAAATAACGAAAAAGCTATTTATATTGACTTTCCATAAGAACCGTGGCTTATTGGTTATCGAGCGCTTACTAACTCATCTCCGATATACCGTTCACAGGATTGAGTCCGTCTATCGACTGGCAGGTATATGAGTGAGTCACACGATGTGGTTCAGGCATCGCGGGTTGTTTTTACGAGGTATTCTACCGGAATTAAGCAAGAAGCAGTGTGGAGTGGACAATCCGTCGTCATATAAGTGAAATAACCTTGAAAACGACGTTAAATCCCACTTTCTATAAGACCTAAAAAACAAATAATCAAGTAAGGGATCGTATCTCATTGGATTATCTGGAGGAGACATGGTTTCATTTTAAGTATTTAAGTCTCATTGGTGTTAAAGCAATCAACTGCACCTTGTATTTGCCTTTTAGTAAAAAATATAAAGGAACCAACTGTTTTGTGTCAATGCACATTGTTGTTTCCAGACGATATTATGACTTACTCTTTGTCACATGCTAAAGTGTAAGTAATTTAACTTCCTAGGTCGGGTCATCTTGTTTTGCACTTCTTTTATTTGTAAATATGTGGCATACCTCGCCCCAAATATTGGCGGGAAATAATGCGCGATGGCCTGTCATAGCGTACGAGATTTGTTTTAGTCTCGTTCACTCTCGGGAGAATACGATTGGCCATTGTCATTCATTGTTACCCGTATTTGCTTACATATCGTTATGTGTATATCATATCAAGCGAATTAGCAACATCTACATACATCTACATTGTAAATAAATATTTATTAAAACACAGATCATATAATCACTAACCGTTGCCATTTATTGTTAACTAATGTCCGTACATATCGTTTTGTCTTAAAAATAGCAAGACTTACCATTCCAAGCGAATGAGTAACATCCAAATATATGTACCGGTATATTGTAAATAAATATTTATTAATATGTACATGATCGGTATCGTCATATTGGAAATTCAAATTAACGTGCAAGAAATCCATTCGACTGGCACGTCATATAATGACTTACCGTCAATGTTAGCTTGATGTCCGTTTATATCATTGTGTGTTAATAATATAATAGCAAGACTTATCATTCCAAGCGAGCGGAACATCCGAAATCGAAAATAAACATTTATTCAAATACAGACCATATTATGAGTTACCGTTGTGGTTCATTATTACCTGTATGTCAGAACAGCATTATGTGAACTAACCATTATGTGTACTTACCATTAAAATTGTCGTTCATTGGTACCTGCATGTCCGTGCATATTGTTATATGTACTTACCATTCCAAGCGAATGGGTAACATCCGAAGATATGTATATTGTAAATAAATATTTATTAAAATACAAACCATATTATGAGTTACCGTTGTCGTTCATTGTTACCTGTATGTTCGTGCATATGGTTATGTGTACTTATCATTCCAAGCGAATGGATAACATCCGAAGATATGTATATTGTAAATATATATGTATTAAAACACAGGCCATATTATGAGTTACCGTTCTCGTTCGTTCTTACCTGCATATATGTCAGAGCATCATTATGTGTATATCTAATAAAGACTTACCATTCCAAGCGAATAGGTCATATATATGTACAATTATTATAAATCAGTATTTACCACAGGGAACAGTACGTAAAATATTATGTGTGTATTGGCAGTTGAGCTGAAGACATGCCATGCCAACATTGCTGAGTAAAAAATGTGTTCTTATGGTATAAAGATCAAGTAGAATTTAGTTATTTTTGCCATAGGCCTACGTCACACTGTCAATTTAAGACACTAGCCCCCAGCGGAAATATCTTAATTAGCTTGATATATATTACCGGTAATTAACATTTATCTGGGTTTTTTATAGTCTGACACAATATATTCAATACCAAAAATGACCAAACACTTAACAGGTGCTCTTATTTAAGCCATATCCGTAGATAGACCATTTTAGACCATTTTGGAACAGATAAAAATATTCGTAGACAATAATTGGAATTTGCCACACATCAAATAACTGGTCATGTAACGTCATGCCGTCATTCTGAAGTATACGCCATGATACGTTTGTTCTTTCCCGTTTATTGAAGGAATTTATTATATTAAATCATCTGCTGTCTGTATTCAACGCATGTGCAGTGACTTGCATGTTATCATGAAGTAAAAGTTCTGGTTGTATTCTCACATACTCTTTGTAAACATCATATTGGAACATTCATCGGACATCTCCGTTCCCTAAACAAGTATTTATGCGGAAATCGAAAGTCGAAGGATATTCCGACATGCCCGAGCGTCATTTGATTAAAACCGGAAGCGGGCTTACATACATTCCTTACTACATCCCGCTTGGTCATAAACCTAGTACACTTTTGAATGTCTAAATGTAGTGGTATTTGCAAAAACGGCATAAATTGTGCTGTCGTAGAAAGACGAATTACAGCTGTATAAATACAACGGGATTATGCTGTGATGTCATTCAGCTGCACATCAATCCAATTCCCAGCTACCCAAATCAAATAAACAAATTATAAAGAGACAAACAGGTTTAATCACTTTTAAAGGAATAAAATTGTTAAATTTTATGTTGACCTACATAAACATTTTGAAATGGTTATGCCTTTTTGTTAAAGTAGAGCCCACTAGTCACTTTCAGGTAAGACAGTAATGGTGTGGGTTTATCCCAAAGTTCCCAGTGTGCAGTTAAAAAGTCAGATGGCGCTTGATGGTTTCCAAATGGCCCGAACGTATAACCACTTCTCCGTCTTTCGCACTGGACCGTAGACAGTAGGGAATCAGGATTGGCTAGTATCAATTGCCATTTTGTATCACGTGAAATCCCGTTGTGGCTAAACTGGTCACGGTTATTGATTTTTTTGCTTGTCAACTTTGGTGGCATTGAAATCAATAGCAACGAAGTAAAGTGAGCTGCTGTTAAAATTTTCCACAAATAAAAATAAGCCAAAAATATTAATAAATAAAAAATGTTAACGTTTTGCCCCACAGCTCCCGTCCAAACTTTCGTTGGGCAAAAACGCCTGGCACATACCTTAATCGGTCCTTTTGGAGTTCCATGGTAAAATCTTGACAGGGCACGACCGATGGAATGTTGAGCTACAAGCCCTGGAATGTGATAGGGGCTGTCAAGCTACCTTCAGAATGTAAACAACAGCCCAATCACCTCTCCATCAAATGGTGATAAATACAACAAATGTGACCTATTTAGGCTAAAATATTACCAAAAACCTCAACTCAATTACCTCTCATCAATACCAAATACTCCACCAAAACAAATTTCCAAGACCAGAACAAATAAAAGAAGACAACCGATCATTTTATTAAGAACTATATTCGAGGCTGACAAAACGCAAGCTCATAATAGTGGTCTTACGCCAGTAGGCCTACCGGCTTCATCTCAGCGATAAGATATAATAATTTTCGTCAAATCTGTTCTGTTTACTGAGCTCAGTCCCTTTTCTTTGCAGACGATTATTTTGACGAGAGGAAACCGTGTCCAGAGTGTGGTAAAGTTTTCACGAGGAAGGATAGCTTTCGGCGCCATTGTCGTCTACACAAACCCGGAAGTCGCCGCCATATTTGTGAGATCTGTGACAATAAATTTTATCGGAAGGAACACCTGCGCAATCACATGCGCAAACACATGAAAAATTATTCTCAAGTATTTACCGATGTTTGATAACAATGCTTTTCCAGATGCTAATTAAAATTAAAGATGACCTCTATCCATAGCACGTTCTTTAACTTAAGAAGCACCTTTTTACAACTGTTCCTGTCAACAGTTAAACAATTTGTGAACACCTGTTTGGAAGTGTTCAATATGTGTACACCTATACGGCAGCGTATAATATTTGAACACTTTTATTTAAGGGTGCAATATATGAACACCTGTTTGTTGTGTACAATGTGTCAACACATGTATGGCACCATACAATATACAATATGTGAACACCTACACAGCAGTCTGCATTCTTTGAAACCAATCAAACAAACAAACAAACAAGCAATCTTTGAACAACTGCAGTACTGCGCACAATATTTGAGCTCCTGCAGAGCAGCGTATTATATGTGACCATTTGTACCACAAAGTACAATATGTGAACACCTACTCGACAGCATGCAATATTTGAACATCTGCGATGTCTAGTACTAAATCTTACCTCCTGCAGACTAGAGTATGATATTTTACCATATGTGTGAACACATGAAACCTACATGGCAGCGGGCAATATTTCAAACCATACAGGGTGGCGTAGGCAACAATATGTGAACACCTACAAGCAATATTTGAAAACCTGAAGTTTGGCATACAATATATTAGCTCCTGCTGAGCAGCCTATAATAGATGACCATCTGTTCAACATGTGGATACCAACACACGAGCGTGAAATATGTGAACACTTCCAGGATACCTACAAAATGTGAACACCTACAGAATAGTACGTAAAGACCTGCGTGTCAGCTTATATTATGTGAACACCTGTACGACAGCGTATATTATGTGAACACCCGTACGCAAGCGTACAATATGTGAACACCTACATGACAGCGTATATTATGTGAACACCTGTAAAATAACGTACACTATCTGACTACCTACAAAAGCGTTCAATAGGTGAACACAAGCACGACAGCGTACATTATGTGAACAAATGTAGGACAGCATAATTAAGTAAACACCTGTATGACAGCGTAATCTTGTGAACATGTTAATGGCAGCATGCATTATGGGAACACCTGGACGACAGCGTATAATATGTGAACACCTTCACGACAGAGTGCAATATGTGAAAACTTTCAGGGTGACGTACAGTGAGCACCTGTACGACAGCGTACAATTTGTGAACACCTGCACGACAAAGCGCCATATGTAAAAAAAGTGCAGGGCGGCGTACAATATGTGAACCCCTGTGTGACCAGTACGATATCAGAGCGTACATTATGTGAACACCTGAACGACAGCATGGTAGGACTACTGTCATTCTCATGTACATGCTAACATAGAGCTGCTTCTATAGACTATGCTGTGATTAAAAAAGAATCAACTTTGGTGCAGAATTCGTGCTTAGACTTGGTTCATCACGGCCTCTCCAGAAACTGTCAATATAAACTGACAGAAACTGAGCACCATCCTTAATTTGTTAAATATTTTACAACTTGCAGGTTTACATGAGCATTTCTACGCTGGTATAACCAGCGATCGGCTTACAGTAGCTCATACTGACTGTAACATAGCTGCTGGTTCATATAGCAAGGCTTTTCAGGTAAAGGGTCGCAGATCTAGGCTCTAGACTTACACAAAATTATATTGGTTGATCTTGTCACATGAGCATACAGTCCTCTCTTAGGAACTTTGCTCTGCCAATATGCACACCTGTATGCTCATGTGACCAGATCAACCAATAGGATAGGAGTCTTAGAGCCTAACTCTGCGGCCCTTTACCTGAAAAGCCTTGCTATATGAACCAGCGTCTAGGTTACAGTAAGTATGGGCTACTGTAAGCCGATCGCTGGTTATACGAGCGTAGAGCATTTCCTGTGGCAATGGTGTTCTCAAAGCTTAATAGCAACACGCAGCTAATCTGTTCTGGGGCCGTTTTAGAAAACGATCTTAGCTTACGTTTAACGTCAATGTGATGACGACCAGTGCAGATGAAATAGTGTTCTCATGACAGCTACGTTCAACGTAAGCAAAGATCGCTTTGTGAAACGAGCCCCAGATGTGCCGTATGTAAATTTGAACATTTCGTTGTGACACACGGTCGTTTGTGAAGCAAATTTATATGAGTTATTGAATGGCTTTATAGGACGGGGGTAACTGCTGGGGTCGAGGAATGGATTTTTTTTATTGAGTAGAATGACGATTCACAAATCAGTCAAACAAACAGACCAACAAAATTTGGAAGTTTTGAATGTGTAAATTTTATCATTTGGTCTCTCGGCGTGCCATCGCTGTTTCAATTGGAATCAACTTTGTGTGGGCGACATGTTTTATAACTGTTTTAATCAGGGATATTTTGCTATTGTTTTTTTTTTTGTGTTTCACAAATGTATGGTAATAATTTTCCATTCTTTTTCGGTTTTCTTTGAAACTGACCACCTTTATTATTAAGCTCATTTATAAAGTGAAATTAATTTATTTGCTTATCAAAGTCTTGTTATTGGGTAATAAAAAAATTTGAATATTTAAATAAATTTTCGAATGTTAACTTTGCTTATGACTGAGTCGTATTTACATACCTGTGTGTTCTTAGTTTTCTGAGTGGATAGCGTGCAAGGCCCGTTTCACAAAGCGATCTTAGCTTACGTTGATCGTAACTTTCATTGCAACATTATTTCTACATCACTGGACCCCCAGTTGTTCGAAGGACTATTTAATTTAATCCACTAGTAGATGACGTCACATCATGTTGAAGGTCTATCTCTAACCCAGTGTATTTAATCTGGTGTTAGCGACTAATACTCCTTTGAGCTACTGGTCGTCATGCATGGTGTTAACGTTTATCTTAAGATAAGATCGCTATGTGAAACGGGTCCCTGGGCCCCGTTCCACTGAGCGATCTTAGCTTAAGTTCATCTCAATTGCCATGGCGACCAGTATTGAACTAAAATTGAAGGTATTGTGTAGTCATGGTACTTAGATCAACTAAGGCTAAGATGGTTTTATGGAACAATACCCTGTCCATGCGTTTTGATCCTTGCCTTGAGAGTATAAATTGTCTCTGAGACCGACCTTAAAGTGACTCAGGATCGACCTTAAAACGACACAAAGATGGTCCTTGTATGGACTTGTAGCCTCTCAAAACATATGTGGTCCGTTCAATAAAGCGATCTTAGCTTCTTAATTGCCATGGTGACAAGTGCTGAGAGTAATGTGTCGTCATGGTATTGAAGATCAAGTTAGGCTAAATCGCTTTGTGGAACAATGTCATGATCGTGAGTGAGTTTTAAGCCACCTATGCGAGGTCAACAGGCTTACGCTTAGTGCTATCCAGTGAACAGCGATTTAAACAAATCAACTGATTATAGTGATAACATAACCCGAGTTTTGTGCAGAAAGCACAGTTGCCATCTGTTTTGGAGTAAGATACAATGTACTCGACTACTAAATTTGCGTTTTCTACTTACAGAGCCGGGGAAGTGACATTTACATGTAAAATCAAAATTACATCAATATTAAAGAACTGCAAGTGAGTGTAGCCAGACCCTGTCATGCGGTCGCCGACAATCATATCCGTCGACACGGCGACAGACAACCTCTACCAGCATGTCTGAACATCCTCGGCAGTGTCGAAGGATGTTCCGACATGCCTCTACCAGGTGTATTCTCACAGTGCGATTCCGTTTATTTGCAACTCGCTGCACCGTGAGAATGTGCCTTCCAGTTTACGCCGTACACAAGATTACATTTTATTCATATGAAGGTTTTTCAGCCCAAAATCTGATTCCGGTAAATAAATATCCTCTCAAGACCCAGGGCTATGTTCCTTGTTAGATTTTAAGGCCATTCAATATGGTACCATTTTTTGGGTTATCTTGTGAGTTCCGGTATATGTCCACTGAGATGGACATTGAGTTGGAATTTTAATCTTCAACTCGGTAACGAATAACTGTGCATTGTAAACAACAAGCGTTTGTCGACTTTGTCCGCAAGTGTGGGCGAGGGGTCTTAGGGAAGACAACCGTTTCTTGACTTAAACATATTATTTTTATTGCGTATTTTCAAAGACAACCCCCGCCGCCCACGAGGTTTTCTTCCGGGTTTCCAACGTAATATGGCTGTGTACAGTGTGAAGTGGACAGTCCGTCGTCATATAAGTGAAATACCCTTGAGTACGATGTTAAACCCCAATCAAACAAACAAATAAATCAAAGACAACAATCGAATTAGCATAGCCATTAATTGGTTAATTTAAAAAGCAGAACTGACGTCATTGTTCGAGAACACATTATTTATATCATCTAGTCGCGAATTCCGCCTATTGCGTCCACTGGTGGATGCTTTCATATAAAGCTGAAAATGAGGGTTCCGTCCCCAAGCGAAACAACAACAAGAAGAACCGGCTTGTACATATCAACCAAGTACTAAGTATTAAAAACCGATGTTTTAAAACCGCATGCCAGCTGAAAACATACTTAAATAGCTATTTTGATATGTATACAACAGATTTAACATTGCGCTTGGATGAAGAAGCTTGTGTTTTCGCCGTGTTATTATAGAAGCCTTCCAATGCATCAATAATCAAACGGAACACCAGTGACCGAGCGTGTTTTTGAACAATGACGTCAGTCCCGCCTCTTAAATAACTTATTAACGGCTATGCTTACTCAAATGCAAGTGCAAAACAGACGTTTGTCTTTACAAATATGTAATAAAAATATTAAGTTTAAGCTAAGAACATGTCGACCTTGCGATCCATCTCAACTCATCTCAACTCAACTACCAGCATCTCACTGCAACTG
>JARFOD010000364.1:0-11211 GCA_031763545.1 Mopalia muscosa | reverse complement strand
TTGTTCGGCGGGAATAATGTCCTGAGAGGACTTTTTTTTATCGCAAGATGATTTAATGTTTTTGAAAGTAAGTCATTATACATATATACATTTTTAAAAAATATAAAAAACACAAATCAACATATATACAGCGCGAAAAGAGAACTAAGCAAAATATTGATTAAGGAGCATGTGTTTCAGGGATGTCTTAAACATTGATTGTGATGTGATTTATTTTATTCTGAATGGCAGTTTGTTCCACTCACGAGCACCAGTGGTTTGTAATGTACGGTCAGACAGGTTTGTCAAACAAATAGAAATTTTGAGGTTGAGGAGACTATTTCTATAGTTGGGTAAGTTTCCGATTGTCTACAAAAGTGGGTTCGGATTAACATGAAGTTCAAATGGAGTATGAATATATTTATGGACAATCGTAAGATTGAGAAACTTATTGAGTTCAATTAAATTCAGAATTTTAAGTTTTTTGAAAAAAAAAGCCTTCTCTCAATCTGTTTGAATATTATTATTTAAAGAAGTGGAGGCCTGAAAGACCTATTTCTTTACATACATAGCATTCCCTTGTGTGTGTACGTGCATGTGTATATTTGTATATATATTTTTTTTTTCATCCAGATATAGAAATGTTTGACTCAATCACTAATTCTTCACTATAACTTACTATTCTTCTTGCTCAAGTGGGTATGTTCTGCAACCTCAGGGATAGAACAAGTCTTCCCGGACTTTATTTTAAACAGAGAAGGGAATAACGAGCAGATAAGAAAAAAATTTACATTTTCAGATTGACACCATACAATTTTAAATATGTGACATTTATATTGACGAGAGTTGTTTACATATAGCTTAAATATTGTTGAAAAGAAGGATTTTAAGAGAATTTAGACTTAAAAAAAATGGCGTTTGGCTAACTGACATACTATAATGAGAAGCATGTGGCGTTTTGCTGCTTGACTTAGACAACGTATAATGTTAAAGTTTGAACTGGATATCCCAAGGGGGGCTGTAAAAATGACTAAGAAATACATCTTCAAATATCGATTTCAGTTTCGTTCTGGCTTCCAGTTGCATTTTAGGAAAGATAAATAATTGCCTTTATTCAGCTTCGATATACGAAGCTCCTAACTACCGACCATTTGTGAAGTGGCGTTTTGAAATATCTCATTGATTGGAACAGAAACGTCGTTATGATACTTCGTACGAAGTTCCAGCTCTCTTTTGTTACAATTATGAGCACCCCAATTGCGTGTTGTTAAGTAATGCAATAACATATAATATACCAATTTGATAGGTTGCTGGAGAGCCACGTTGCATAAAACTTAATGAAAAAAATAACAGGGGCCTATTTCATGGAGAAGTTTTTCACTGCAGTGAATTTAAACACGGGGTATTTAAGGATCTATAGCTCTACAACATTAAGTAAATAATTAAAAGGAGACAAAAACAGTACAAGCTAACAAACATGCGGAATTAAGGACTATGGATTTATTTGTTTCACGAATTAATCGAGGCCGAAGTTAATAAAGATTTTAAAGAAAATAAAAACTAATGCAATGTCACATGATTGTTACATATTGATACACATGACAATGTTGCTACAGAAACTTCGGAACACCAAATAGGCTGCATGGTCCAAAGATGGTTTCTGATTGAAGGTTCAGAACCAGTAATAAAAACAACATATTCACATTTGAAATCTAGCTCAACTGAGACTGTTTTACATTTAGAGTCGATATTTAACCTTTAGCGATTAAATTCCTATTTACATTTAGGGACAATATTTTATTTTTAGCGTTAACGTAGTTTTTACATTTAGCAATAGCTTCGTTTGTACTTTTTGGGGCTGTTTTACATTTGGGGTTGATTTTACTTTTAACTTCAGTTTTACATTTAATGTTAGTTTTACATTTAGGGGTTGTACATAGGTTCATTTGAATTATTACAAGAATATATTCACGTGGTCTGTCAATGGCGTTATGATAGTCAGTGGTGTTACCCAAACATTTTTTCCCCATTTTTGCTAAAGATACATACATATATAATTTTTTTTTTTTTTTGAGATATAAAATAAAGCCTCAACCTATATTCCATCAGCTGGGGTGATAGATATAAGACTTATAGGACTGATTATAAACAGACTTAAGTTGAACCGCATCTCACTTAAGCTATTTGTTAGAAAGGGGGCGACAGCTCCCATTATTAAGCTTGTGAATCCTATTTATTAATCTCATAATTCCATCAGAAAGTCTGTAGGATATAAAATTGGGAAAGGCACTTTTTGTTAGATATTTTTTATTTGTTCCATACAGAACCATCCTCAGTTCTAATGAACCCTCAATTTATCATTTTTTCTAAGAGTGTATGGCTTCGCCGCAGCCTGCATCAATCTAATGTTCTGATTATATTACTATTTATTAAGAATATATTGCCATTTTTCTAATACAAGTCATACTTTTCATTGCAATTTTTTCTGGTGTTTTTGCTGGCTATACTCCTTTGATAATGAGCGCCTGTTCCTTTCGAACGGTTAGACATCCCAAATCTACTTGTCGAGAGAACGCTTTGTTTAATTTAGAAATTTCCTCCCCTGACCTTTAGACATTATTCCACATGATGAGCTGCATGTAGATGGATGTGCCAATTAAGGACTGAGTGCTGTACACACTACAGAAACGGGCTGTTTCCCACAACTAGTAAATGGACTTCTTACATTACCAAATGTAAAGCAAATGTACATATTGTGTATAACACGTTTCTGTTTGTAAAACTTTAGATCAGTTTACCCAACTATTGGTGTCTTGAAATCTATCTTCTTTTTAATGTCATTGACATAATCAGTGAGAAAAGGTTGATGTCTCCAAACATATTTGAGCAGCTGACCACTCCACCATACTGCTGGGTTACTATGGATATGCACGAGAGCAGATGAAAGCTCTTCTGGAATTGCTAAGGGAAAGTGCCTTCTGTCACGTGATTCCCAATGGTAAATTACTGGAAGCCGTTCGTCCGTTTTTGCTGTGAAACAAAATAAACAAATCCACCCAAATAAATTCCCAGTTAAATTAAAATAATTTCAATACGAATATTATTTCTTCAAAGAGGTGAAACGCGGCCACACTTCCTGTCAATTACTTTTGCCTATGTAGCTAGCTAACCAGTCAGATAGACAGGCATGACGTAAAGACTTCTGAATGTCATGTGAATGTGTATCGAATGATTTTTTTGAATTGCTTATGTCTGGGGAATGTTTTGCGAATGTGTCTTGAATGTACAGTGTGGCATGCCAAACGAACTCTATACAGCTGGTACAAACACAACCTAAGACATGATCAAACGTTTGTGGCCCATGCTGGATATAATATACAATGTCGCATGCCAAACAAGCTCTACACACATGATGCAAACAAGACGTGATCAAATGACTGTGGCCAATGCTTGGTAAAATTTACAATATCGCATGCCAATCGAACTCTACACAGCTGGTTCAAACACATCCTAAGACGTGATCAAATGACTGTGGTCCATGCTGGATATAATGTACAAGGTCGCATGCCAATCGAACTCTACACAGCTGAGTCTAACACATCCTAAGACATGATCAAATGACTGTGGCCCATGCTGGATATAGTGTGCAATGTGGCATGCCAAACGAACTCTACACAGCTGATTTAAGTAAATGCCAAGAGTGATCAAATTACTGTGAACCATTTTGGGTATAATGTACAATATCGCATGCCAAACGAACTCTACACAGCTGATTTAAACAAATGCTAATATGTGAATAAATGACTGTGGCCCATGCTTGGTAAAATGTACAATATTGCATGACAAACGAACTCTACACAGTTAATTCAAACAAATGCTAAGAGTCATCAAATGACTGTGGTACGTGCTGGGTATAATGTACAATTTCGCATGCCAAACAAACTCTACACACCTGATTCAAACACTTCATAACACGTGATCAAATGACTGTGGCCTACGCTTGGTATAATTTACAATGTCGCATGCCAATCGAACTCTACACAGCTTATTTAAACAAATGCCAAGAGTAATCAAATAACCGTGGCCAACGCTGGGTATAATATACAATGTCGCATGCCAATCGAACTCTACACAGCTAATTCAAACACATACTAATACGTGATCAAATGACTGTGGTCCATGCTTTGTAAAATGCACAATATTGCATGCGAAACAAACTCTAGACAGCTGATGCAAACAAATGCTAAGAGTCATCAAATGACTGTGGCCCATGCTGGGTATAATGTACAATGTCGCATGCCAAACGAACTATACACACCTGATGCAAACACCGCTAAAACGTGATCAAATGACTGTGATAGTCCATGCTGGGAATAATGTACAATGTCGCATGACAAACGAACTCTACACAGCTAATTCAAACAAATGCTAAGAGTCATCAAATGACTGTGGCACATGCTGGGTATAATGTACAATTTTACATGCCAAACGAACTCTACACAGCTAGTTCAAAGACATCATAAGACGTAATCAATTGACTGTGGTCCATGCAGGGTATAATGTAAAATGTCCCATGCCAAACGAACTCTATACAGCTGATGCAAAAAAATTATAAGAGTGATCAAATGTCTGTGGCCCACGCTGGGTATAATATACAATGTGGCATGCCAAACGAACTCTACACAGCTGATTCAAACACATGCTAATACGTGATGAAATGACTGTGGTCCGTGCTGAGTATAATGTACAATGTCGCATGCCATACGAAATCTACACACCTGATGCAAACACCTGCTAAGACGTGATCAAATAATTCTGGCCTATGCTGGGTACAATTTACAATGTCGTATGCCAATCGAACTGTACACAGCTGATTCAAACACAATTAAAGACATGGTCAAATGACTGTGGTCCATGCAGGGTATAATGTACAATGTCGCATGCCAATCGAACTGTACACAGCTGATTCAAACACATCCTAAGACGTGATCAAATCACTGTGGCCCATGCAGGATATCACTTTTGGCCCATCTTATAAAACGTATTTTTGCCATTCCTTATTTATCTAGTGATTAGCTTCTTTTAGGAAACAGTGTTTAAATGGACCTACCATTAAATGTGACATTTTCGCAAGTAATGCTGATAGGTTTGAAAGTCCTTTGCCAGCCATCTGGAGAATAAGACCATTTCTTAGAAATCAATACTAGTGGTCTCCCGTGGTATAATGCAGTGTTTAAACAATGCATCACGTGGTGAATTTCGCACCCAAATCCACAAAACGTTTCAAAATCACAAAAGAATTTTGTCTTATTCTCACAATTTTCGGGATTCTGTGAATAAACAAAAAATAAAAACGAAAATAACATGAAGATAAATGAAGACATTTTACAATGCAGAGAAAACCGATGGAGTTTACAATATGTTGCTGTGGTCAAATTGTTAGCTGATCATAAACTATCTAAACATATTTCAAATCAACTAGTTTGTACCAGATTAGTACTATGTAAGACTTGTTTAGGGAAATTCCGAAATTCTATGCGAAAACAAGTTTGATTCGTCGTAATCCTGTTGGCAATGCGGTTTTAGCTGTGATAGTTGTAAGCAATTAGCCGTTATGATAAAACAAGTTAAATCTATTTCAGTGGCAATATCACAAACTGTGGAGGATGAGGAGAATGAGATGACCGAGCCGAAACTAAGCTAGATTGGGTGTTATGTGACTGCAGATTAAGTCGATTAACGGTTCGTCAGGTATAGTAAATGAAAAGTTACTTACCATAGTTTGATAAATTTTATCCTGTATGCCTTTAGAGAGGTTAGCGGATTTTTCGTCTCGCCACACTTTGTCCAAGTCTTCAAAACTGTTAATATCCGATATAGCTGTCCTGTATACAAGAAAGAAATTGTTATAAACAATGTTATGTAAGTCATATCCAATATAAAGCCATGTGTTTCTTTTAAAGGACAAACGAGTTAAATAGTTTGGAGATCAGCTAAATTTCTGAATGCGTTATTTCCATGTGCCGAAAAGTATTAACATTTTTACATATTTCAAAACGGAACACGTAATTGCAGTGAATTGGTGTTATTTATTTTCGCAATTCTTGTCGAGTTATTGTGCCCACTGTACTTCATTCAAACTAACGCATTCAAAGTAGAGTAAAAGTTCGATACAAGATACACAATTATATATGTGTTAACTCATGATAAACTCATCAGTGGGAATAATGCTATTAAACATTCTAAGTTCATGATAGTGAAAACATTACTACGGAATTCCAATTTCAAATAGTTAAATTTGATCCCTGATTTAAGGTTCATCAGTGATCGTATTACGGAGCATCAGGTTAAAGGCTTCTTACTGTATAAGTGTAGTTTCAGTGGTAGATGAAATATATATTCAGCCAAAAAGCTAACAATTAAAAAAAACTATTAAAATGGCTAAGACTCCTAGTGTTACAGAAAATATAGGCGGAATAAATAGCCAACGAAGACATGCCTATTTGAAACACCAATGATTGCCAGTAGCCTCGACACATAAATTTTTGCTGCATTTTAAGGAAGACAACGAAAACTAAAATTGGTGCCACGTTTTTTAAATAAAATATATTTTTCGAAAGATGTATTTTTTTCAGCTTTTGTTATCAATTGCTTTTGGTTCATTCAAAACTAAAAAAGTGAGACGCAGTTTGTTTAAGTTCAATAGCTATTGCATGAAATAAACTTATTTATTTTTTGTGAAAGTAGCTATATTCGGAAAAGGTAAACATGAACAATGCACTGTTTTTCCTTTCTGTCAGTTATTCAATTTATAAGTTCCGGAGGTGCAATTAGACCACACAATTTTGATATATGAAATCGAAGGTATCCAAGTTTTCTAAAAATATGTTTTCCATTAGAATCTGATTGATGTTGTGCTTGATAATGGGGTTATTGTGCATTCTATATGTACGATCATGAATTAAAACTTAATGGGCCCTGTTAAATTATCTCAGTTGGTAACGCATGGTTCACCACAGGGTAGGCAACCAAAACAAATCTACGTCACTTTTGCGCCAACGCCTGTTTTTGATATTGGTAATTCGAATTAGCTAGACAACGTAAATAACAGCTCAATCTGATTTGTATCAATATTTTAAAACCTTTACTAAATGCGAGTTGTAGAAACAAAATTTAATACCATTAAACTACAGAATTATTTTGTCTAAACTGTATATCGGTGCTGCCCATTTTATTATGGACAATGGAAGATTGATGAGTGTTCCCAAACACGATGATATTGCAAGTAATGCAACGAAAATGCAATCGAGATACAACTTTAGTTACAAGGTTGTTAGAATGAATCTCATACCCATCGAGTTTTTTTTTTAAAACAGAACCCCTTTTTCAGTTTGATGTAATGATGTCTTCCGCAGAGCCGAGCACTATCTAATATTTTGCAAATAAAAAATTCTGTACTTTAGCCCTTTTTTCTGAGAGGACAGGGAACAATGTTAATATAATTGTTTTATATTGTAAATCATGATATAAGATTGTTCTAATACAGATTTGTGACTATTTTATATTTTCTATCAATCAGCTTGTATTGGTGTCAATAGCCTCTTGTAATTTTTAGGAATACACAATATGTGTAGCTCATTTGTAAAAAAATATGTACCTAATCAAAACTCCGCAAACAAGGGTAATCCATTAAACCCATTGCACATATCGCACCGTTAGAATGAGCAGGGCTAAATGAAGACCTTAATACGAAACACCAACAGTGTCAAGTCGCTCAATATTTGACATATCCGTAAGTTCAAAGGTAAAAACAGAATGTGTTAATAGATTGACCGCTTATTAATATCGTTATTCGAAAGTCAATGTGTGAATCAATTGCCAATGAGACTTAAGAGCACTAAAAGGCTATGTTGAAAAAATAAGTAGCGTATTTCTCCCAGCCTTAGTAAATATTGTTATTCGTCAACCAAATTCGTTGTGCTTTTATTGTTAAATTTTCAGGGGAAAAAGCACACCAGTGAGATTTCGAATTGCACGTGTTATTTAAAAACAAACTTGGCCGCATCTGCTTTGAATACTATTTTCTAAATTTAACAAAACTTATTTTAAAAATCTATCTAAATGCAAAGTAGGATCTTATAGACCCAAAACCCATTTTCCAAGTGAAAAAAATGGCACATACTGTGGCTCGACGGTCACTAAAATCGTTATAGACGATTTTATCAGGGTGAATGAAATTGTTTGACTATCCTACTGGATCAAACTACTAATATTATTGTGACAGGACCAATGAATAGATTCATTGTACAGATATGAGTTTCAATGAGTATGAGTGTAAGTGTCAAAGGATTGAAACAATGAACACGAAATAAGTCCTAGTCTAACTATTTGCCGTATACGGGCAGTCAACAGGCCCGCTATTAAAAATATTGGCGCTGTAAGCAAAATGTATAACATACCTTTTATGCTGCATTTCGTGTGGAGATTTCACAGAGGAAAATCTGGGTTAAAAAAGTATATTACCCCTTGAATGCGACCTTATCTCATACATCTTTAGCAGTTTCTGTTCAGCATTGGTTTCATTTTTAGTAACTTGGGTAATTTATTTTAATCTGCAAGCATATCTTAATAAAACTTGGCATAAAAGTGTAACACCTATTTCACTTACAGGACAAAGAATTCGTTGCCCTCCAGTGAATAGCGGTAAATTCGACAATAAATGTTACATCAGTCCAGATGGTAGTATAATTTGTCTGTGCCTTTGTTTTCTTTCCTTTTTATACCAGGAGCTTAAACGCTGATATGTACGTAGAGTTATGAATTGAAATAAGTAAAGCATATAATAAAGTGTTATATGCACAGTGTATACTAACGCAATATATCCTTTAGTCATCTCATTGGTTTGACTGAGTTCGCCCATCGCTGTCCTGGTTTGTGTTTGCACATTTTCATTTACTTTTGCCAAATTGTCAATATTTCCTTTAACTTTCTCGATGGTTTGATGAAGTTCGCCCATTACATTTCTGACCAGGTCTTGCACGCTTCCGTTGAGTTTTGCCAAATTATCAATATTTTCTTTAAGATGATCCACGGTTTGGTTAAGTTGTTTTATCGACTCCTTGCTTAGACTCAGGAGACTTTCCCTGTTTTTTACTAAACTGTTGATGGACTTGGTCACCCGAGATTGAAGGTAATAGCCTAACTCATGCACATCAAGCTCTACTTTACGACGAATACGTTCATGTTCTAAACTTGGTGGAAGTTTTGTAGCTGTGGAAATAAAGTTACAGACAAATAACAAGATAGGTCTAGCTTAGTGTGCATAGTAAAGTTGTTTTTTTAAATTCTATCAATTCTGACATCCTAATTATAACGATTTTCAAGACTGGATCATCTTATTTCAAAATGTTGACAACAATAAATTTATGTTGACGTATTAGTGTTTAAAGCGTCTTTCAGAAAGTGAATATTAGCAGTATTTTTGTTATTTTTGGGATAACACTGTCGTAGTTTGAGCAAATTCTAGTTCAGACATTTTGCAAGTTAACTTCCATACAGGATTGAGCTCACTTCGACTGCTGGCCGACTGAGTGGTTTAGGTGGCCTGGATTTGCTGCTGACAATTTGGTGCCTAACTCTGGGGGTCGTGGGATCAATTTCCAGATAGATTTAAACCTGAACTATTTTCTGAAATATAGTTTGTTTTAACTAAGAAAGTGCTATCCTAAAATAACAAAAATACCGATGAACATGTAAGGAACATATATAAATATGCACGCATAACAACATATGGACAAAATTTAGATATGCCTCTTCTTTTCATGAAGAGAGTTTTTAACGAAATATTGTAAGATATATAGCATTATCGATCGTCTCTCATCTGTTCTGTTATGAGGGTTGGTCAGTAGCTAAAAATAGAGACAGATCTGTCATTCCTATAACCGGCAGTGCCCCATATAACATTACCTAACCTTTCAATTGCATTGCATTTTCATACCTTGCTATTGTTATTTATGGTATACATGATAATTTCCGTCATACCAGTAGTAGAACATATTTGTCTCCTCTTTTGCCCACTGTCAAACCTCGTTAAAATATATTGTAAGTTGTCAATGGCATAGGTGGATATTTCGGTTATAGGAGTAATATAATTGTCTCCCTTTTTGACCACTAACCAACCCATTGACCCTGGGAAATGAATGGTAGCCTGGCTAAGATTTCTCTACCACATTCGAGATGTTAAACACCATAAAAAACGTGCAGTGAACATGGCAGAATCCCATGACGGTATGAATAAAACACGAAACTCGTTCGAACGTATACAAACATCAAATCATTTTGTACGACTGTCTCTTTCAACCGAATCGAAGCGCAAAACAGTTCAAACAAACAGTCAGCATCGCCGAAAATGCTATAAATTCCATTTCCCAAGGCGACATTTTCTTGCAAAGTTTAAACCAGCAATTCTTTAAGTTTGAAAAATGATTACAATGCCCGTGTTAGGACTTCTCATAGTACCTGATAAAAAATGTGAATTTGAAGACCATTAACTTTGATGATAAAACTGGACTACATTATTTACAACAGTGGTAACAATCAATTAAATACAGGCTGCTACCTGGAGAGGATAAACAGTCTGCCCACGGTGCAAATATGGGTATCAACGATTTCCGTGTATTGTATATGGAGCATGCACTTATTCCCTGAAGCAACATGTGGTTGAATGGTGTTAGTTTATAATTAAGACATTGATCACAGCTTGAATGGAATTCAGGTAACATTTGGAACCGTCAGCTCTCGTCAATTTTAAAGAAAAACTGGCTTATTTCACCATATAATATATACATAACTTTTTGCGATACATACAAAGAATAACTCCAGTCTATATTATAAATCAATTGTGAAAAAAGAAACAAGATTGAATTACTTCAAAGACTTGAGAATGAAAGAGGTAAAACTGTCGAAAAATAGAGCAGAAATACATTTGAGATTTCACTATTTTGACTCTTATTTTTTTATTTTTGTCGTTTAACACAATATTGCAAGAACATTTAGACACAGGCAAAAACTGAATGAGAGTTTTTTGGTTCATATAATGTATTATACGTTGATGTAAAATTGAACAGTTGACGTAAATTGTATACAAGAAGTAGCAATTTGAAAAAAAGGTAGCAAAACATTACTTTTTATGCAAAATATTTTTTTCTGTAAGTTTAAGAAAAAAATAATTTA
>JARFOD010000353.1:0-11880 GCA_031763545.1 Mopalia muscosa | reverse complement strand
TCAGTGAAGTCTGCTGTACACAGGATTTGATGACTCAACTGGTACTTGTGATCCTTTTTAATGGATGATAACCAGAGCTACGATCAGATTATGAAAATGGAAATTAATGTATTGTATTACATACAAACAGTTTTACTTATTTATGGAATATGGTTTTAGGGTGGTCTTCCCCTTTAACAAACCTCGCTTTCCATTGGTCTGTCGATCCATTCACAGCTCGCCATGAGACTATTCGATGTGTTTTAGGAACGTTCATATGTTGCTGAATGCTTTGTTATTGGGTCAGGGCTAATTATTAGATATTGACTTGAATTCCAAATAGTTTTATGCACTGTTGTAGCATATTTGAGTTAAATAAATATTGCTTTGTTTTCTGGGTGCTAATCTTTCTGATGGACGCGTTAAACTTTGACCAACCTGTCTACGTAACAATGCGCGCTTCTCGTTTCTCTCGGCACAGTAAATCAAACCTATATCTTGATTCTGATTAGATTTACAATAAAAAAAAGCATTTATTGGGTAACTAGACATTCAAACTCGTAACCCGGATATCAAATTTATGAAACTCGGCTAGTCATTTTCCTTTATTCCTCTCCGGAGGATCGAAATAAATGAAAATAACTAACTGAGTTTCATAAAATTGATATCGCTTGGTCTTGGTTGGTTTTTTGGATGGTGCATTCAAATCGTATAAATCCATATATTTTTTGTGCGCCAATATCTCCGGGTCACTCATTGGAGATCCACTATATATTGTTTAATAGCACGTGACGTGTTTTGACCAATCTGGATCTTGAAACTTAGAGATAAGAAAAAAATCCAGGTTTACAGAACAAATGAGGAGTGTACTTACAAAAGTCACTTTATCCTTATGTGTTGATGTGTATGTACATTCACTGATCAGGTTATCTCCCTTGAAAGAAAATTATGACGTAAGAAAACAAGACATATTATAACATCTTTTCTTAACTATAGTTGAACACAAATTCCCAATTAGAATTAACCTTTGCGTTTTACTAAAGGGTAAATGAATCTTATTAATGTAGTTGCTTGTGACAATAACAAAGATTTACCTAACTGTTTCGCGGGTTTATTTTTACAGCGCGACCAGAATAAAGGAATTTTGAGTTTTTAAGTTAAGACAGGAGGGTGACGTCCCTTTTCAATATGATAAGGTAGGGCAGCCTGTCTATACTTTAACACTGGGTTATATCGCTTTTCAGAGAAAAGAAAACTAAAAAGGTGTTACTTTGCAAAGAAATAGTATTACAGACTATGAGCTCGGAAATGCCGCTGTGAGCCGCCGTGAGCTCAAAGAGGAAGTATGCTAACTCATCAGTAAGGCGTTAAATGCAAATAAAATAAACTGTCGCAGGATAGTGTTCTTTAAACTAGTCTGAGATCAAATTTGCCTTACTTCAAATGAGAACACAATACCTTTGTTTTAGGCCTACTGATCGCCATGGTAATTAGAGAAGCTTCGGCTAAGATGGCGCTATGAGTAACATTCCCTGATATATCTTGTTTATGTAACGATAGTCAAGTAAATAACTTTGCTATAAAAAAAGGTTAACTGGCGCCTGTGTGTTTTATCTATCTGCCCTTTAACTCATGCCATGTGATCTATTGTATTTCACGTGATTCATAACACTTCCGGGTATGCCTTACATTCTTTCTACATTTAAACAGATATCTATTCCCCTTTACAGTCCTACAGCTGAAAGCAACAGCAGCACAGAATATATCCCAGAAAGATCGATACTTCCACTTAATGGGTATGGCCTACATTATTTCCAGTCCTAACATGAACAAACGTTTTAAAAACATGTAAATTCTGCTTTACAGTCCTACAGCTGCAAGCAACAACAGCACAGAATACGACTCCGAAAGATCGGTACTTCCACTTCCGGGTATGGCCTACATTATTTCCAGTCCTAACTTGAACAAACGTTTTAAAAACATGTAAATTCTGCCTTACAGTCCTACAGCTGAAAGCAACAGCAACACAAAATACGGCTCCGTAAGATCAGGACTCAAAAGAATGTGACAGAGTATGAAACCAAGTGAAAGAGAACGAGAATTACAAGCCTTACTGTTTTTTAAAATACCAGAAGTTACTTTTCAAGGCTGAACTTTACACCTTAATTTGGTTACCTTTTGCACCTTAATTTCAGGTTCGACAATTCTAGTTTCTTGAAAATCGAAGTCATAATTGTCATCAGCGCTGATCGGCCTTTGTTCTACTCCATTCCGGATGTGACGAAATTTAATGGCTCTTCCAAGAAGATGTGAATGAAGGAACGCGGCGAATACGTTGATTTCAGTTTCGTTCGCCATTCCCTGTATAAAAATGACAGATTATAAACGGTTTCAGACAAGCGTTATTTTAGAACAGTTCCGATTTGTTCTTAGCATGCAGTAAAAAAATGTAAAGGGTAATAAAACATGCTATAATTTAATTGGTGTATTTTGATACAAAAATTAAAAGCTTAAGAGTGGGAGTAGTGTCTGAATATTGAGTTATAGGCTGCCATATGGTTACCCTTCATTCATTCAGCTATATATCTGAAAACAGCCCAGAAAACGAAGTCACTTTGTAGAGGAGTGTTATACCAGATATAAATCATGCAATGCAATAAAAGTGAAGTTAATTAAGACTCCCATTAAATTTTTCAAATTGATCCTCTCTTAATATTCTTGACAAGAGAATGCCAGTTTCTCAAGGATTGTCAGAATGGGGGCAGGGGCTGGGGTGGGGTGAGGAGTAACGTCAAATATTTTTCCTTTTAGTCATTTCCGTTATCAATCTCCATGAATACTTAAATTGGTTACGGACAAAGTCAATTTTCAGACAGCCAAAAGGACACGGATATAAAGTAAGCAAATGATATCTGGAACGCCCCAATGGCAAAGTCAAAGTTACCCTGTTCGTAATGACCCTGTTCCGGTCATCCTCTAGAAAATCAGCAAGATTTGTCGGGGGATAAGTACAAAATGATTGGTACATATAAATAGCGGTGGATGAGTGAGCGTAGTTATATCAATTCTCGTCATTTCTTGTTTCAACCCACCTGTCCTAAACAATCAGCCATGCAATATCCGCTCACGAGGAATTTCTCAGCAAACGGAGGAATAAGCATTGTCGCTGACACTACCCCAGTTGTTAAAATTCCTGCATCATTCTCCCGTAAAGTCGGGGTCAAGGTCATCCGGACACCGGAAGCATCCATGAAATCTGTAATGGCGTTAAATCATTAAACAAAAGACGCATGATAGAAAAAGAAGGATATAAAATCCTATAATAAGATCAATTAGATAATTAAGGGACAACCCACAAAGTATTCTGAAAATAGAGGAATGACTGTTGATTTCTTCTCATTTTTTGACAGAAGGCAACTTTGCGATACAAATGAGTCCTTTGTCAAGAGGTATGAAATTAAGAGGATCTAACAGTCCAATGTACTAGTAACTGACCCATTGCCCACTGCCTCACAAGATATAACAGACACCGTCAACATACCTGATCTCATGGTAGGGTTGTCGTAATGAGTCTGGAGAATGATTAACTGCGGGTCATCCTCGAGTCCAAAAGGGTACCCCACGTGTTCCGGGAAATAAAACGGCTGAAGTCATAGAAATTAAAAACCAGGTGTCCTTTTTATAAAACGTAGTAGGAAAGCTTAATTTGGTTGCCATAAACTGCTTGATGAGGTCATTCGGACTCAATAGAGGCAAAATGAATCGAAGCAATTTGTATTCAGTTTCTAGACTAGGATGTACAAAATATCATGTTTGGGTTATTGTCTTTGAGTTATTGTAGCAAATGCAACGTGGCTTTCCCAGGAAATAGATTTTGGGGTTATAATGATTCAGAGTAGCTTCGCATATCTGTCTCTGAAATTCTTTACCACAGGTATACCGTGCAGATTTTAAGGAGAATCATTTCTAAAGAAACACTTAACTTGAAATTGTTTTTTTAATATCGCGAACAGAATATCAATTTAGAATTATGCTTCAACTTTGGAAATGAGGCATGCACGACCAGCACTCTTACCCATTAAGGCGCACTACTGGCTTAATTAACATTTATTATAGGTGAAGCATCATGCGACGAACGCGGGAAAGTATTAGAATAGCCAATCCTGTACCTAACTGAGCTCACTACAGAAGGAGAATTATTTTCCATTCTGCAAAATTCTAGAACTATTTCTCCACAGAAATAAGCACCGACACAGGAACCCTCAAGTTGCACGTTTCCCACTTTCATTTTATTTGATAAAATACATGGATATAAATAAAAAGAGTTAATTTCTTACTCCACCCCCAACGGCCCAGGCGTATATAGTCCTGATACATCCACTCCACATCGGTAGATTCGTGCATTCGTCGGCTAGTCCCGCTGTTTTATTGGACACCCCATCACATGCTAAGAATAGCATATGATGAACAAGGCCTTCATTACCAGGCTGTATAATTGGCTCATACTGCAAATGCAACAAAAATTAATTAGTTGAGGTATGTCATATAATGGTACCAAATATGATTTTTCAATTAAATTCAGACATAATATTGTACCTTTAGAACGTTTCAACTCTGAATTTTCTTTCTCAATTTTAAGCTAAAAATCTTATACTATCTCCAGTATGAGAATATGTGATGGAGCCGTTTTCGTTCTATCGATTGATTTCGGTTTTTGATTTTTTGATTTTTCCGACGAACAGAATTACCAAGGCCTGCCAATTTCACCCCTAAATGTCTGAGGCATCATCGACGAGGCTGGGTAATTACACCATGAAATGTGCAACACGTCATCAATAAAATTAAATGTGTAACAGGCTTTGCAAATTATCAAATGTATGAATCACTCAAAAACATGGAGGAAAAACTAAACAATTTGTGCTTTCAAATGAGTATTAAATCGCAGCATATTGAATCGGTGATGGCTGATTAGGACAATGGGCCATCTATACACCATGTTTTCAGTGAATGGTTATCTCTGTTTGAAGAATATTTGGAGACCAGAACTGCACAAAAGTCTTTGATAGCTGCAACTGATGTTGACACATATGGTGAAAATGACAAAGCGTTGTCTTCGTTTAAAACAGACGTTGAACGTTGGTTTATTGACTCGACAACAAAAACAACTTCCCAACAAGATATGAAGACAATAAAAGTTTTGACATTTTCAAGAAGGTCTTCCTGTGTGATATACGTTGTCGGTACTTCGTACAATTTCTATGGACATCTGTGTCGTGATGTCTATACTGCTGGTAAACTGCTCCTTGTTTTTTGATGGAGAAGAAAACATGAAGATGTCAATCGGAACTTATATAGTTACATTGAAAACAGTTTTGAGGAATAGTGAATTATCTTACACAATTCTTTAGACATGGTCAGTTACATAACGAAACGAACATGACTTTGCGTGATTACATGTTACGGATATAAGAAGAACTGCACTCATTGACTATATGAGCCAGTCCTGTGCTGGGTCAGAGCGTCTGCTGTTTGACTTCAACAACGCTTTAAATAAACATACTTGAATACTATTTATGAGTTTAACCTGTACCTTAATGGCATGGTGTTTCCTTTGTAAACGCCCCAAATTAAAGGCTTGACACCAATACGTGGTGTGGTCTGACGGGACATTGTGCTGAAAATAAAAACAATAATATTGCTTGAAATTCATGTTAATAAGATAATTTTTTTCTAATTAGTGACCTTGAAACATTAAATCATATTTTTGCGAACGCGCCCTTTCAATCCAAATTGAAGGTCAGCCAGATTAGGGGATCTGGTGACCGATAAGGTTTCCCATAAGGGACGGTCATATATATTAGTCGTCTATGTGGCGGACAATTTCATGGAAGGAATTGGAGAACTCTAGCTCTATAAGTAGGTTTGTGTGGCGCGCAATTTCTTGGAAGGAATTGGAAAAGATTAGCTCAATAAGTAGTGAAGGTAGCGGGTAATGTCATAGAAGGAATTGGAAAAGGTTAGCACGATAAGTACATGCAGTCTAGGAGGGTGGCAGTTATTAGAACGAATTGGAAAAGATTAGCCCGATAATTCTTGTAGGTGGCGGGCGGTTATTTAGACTAAATTGGAGAAGGTTATCTCGACTATAAGTGTCGTGCAATTTCCCAGAACAAATTCGATAAATAGTCTAGGGGACGTCCAGTTATATAGAACGGATCGGAGAAGATTAGTCTGATAAGTATTCTACGTAGTGAGCAGTGTTATTTAACGAATTGGAAAAGGTTAAATCGATAATTAGTCTTGGTGGCTAGGTGAATAAAGATTCACCAGGTTAGTAGTCCAGATGGCGGCAATTCAAAGAGTTAACTTTAAAACACTAATCTGGATTAAGTTCAAGTGACCGACAATTTATCTGGATTTTTTTAAAAGGCTGTGTTTGGATTATTCGTTTCTCTATCCAGAAATATTCCCCAAAATGATTGAACAAGACGAGAGGGACTATTATTTGAATAGAGAAAACCATTTCCATAAAGCAAAGCATAGCTTTCTGGAATAAGTTAATCTTGGCAGATTACAGACCTGAACGATTCGCAATGGTTCAAGTATTTCATTTCAGTTTTGTTTCAGAAATGTTTATAAAACAGTACCCCTCAATCGTAACTTACTTGGTCTACTCCCCACAACAGATGGATGAAGCTTTTGGATGAAATAGAAGCATCCGACCCGGTTCAGAATGTTGATCCCCTACCGCAGTCGCTAAAGCCATCTCTGAACTACCAGCCATCAATGATATCAGTCAAGCTCCCAAAGCTGAACCAGATGGTATTGAGGAGTATAGAGCCCATGTGCTAGGTCACCAACAGAAGATACTTCTTAAAGCTAGAGAAATCAAAGCTGCGATGGTCAAGACCATTCCACACATCCTAGAGGTGCTCGAGAAGTGGACACAGAGAGGCTCCGGGTGGGTCACCAATCAAGTGGAAACGCTTTGGCTGACATTGCCGGATATCAGCCACTGAGAGACGTGACGAACAATGACGAACACTGCCTACGATGGGCCTTGCGATCTGCGCTCTTTCCCGTGGGGAAGGACCCAAACCGGGCGAGCAAATAACCCGCCGAGGACAACCTGGACTTCAAAAGAATAGACGCCACTTAAAGTTGCGTCTGAGCCCTAAAACCACCCTGATCCCAGTAAGCTTCCACAACCTGCAGGGATAGGACTCTCACCTGCTGATGCAAGCCATCTCAAAAGTGCCGCATCACATGCATTCCAAACAATACGGAGAAGTATATCTCCTTTTCGCTCGGGTCGTTCCGCTTCATTGTAAGTGCCGAGTTCCTGCTGTCCTCCCTTGTCAGCCGAAGAGAGGCTCAACCTGCTATTGCGCAAAGGTGTATACCCCTATGGGTATATGGACACCGGTAAACGTTTTGAAGAGACCCAGCTCCCGCCCAAAGAAGCCTTCTATAGCAAATTCTCTGGCGAGAATATCAGCGAGGATGACTACGTCCACGCACAAACAGTCTGGTTGAATCAGGTGTCGCAATATTGGGAACTACCATGACCTCGACTACCGCACCGACGTCCTCCTCCTAGCAGATGTCTTCAGGACATGACAAATCACGCAGAGCTTTACGACACTTCAGAATACACAAAAGAACACACTCTGCACTGCCAGTCAACAAGAAGGTCATGGGGAAAATAAAGGATGCGTGTGCCGGGCGTCCATTCGCAGAGTACGTCGGTCTGCGCCCCTCGAGGTCTCCGGTTGCAACATAAAACGGCCAAGGGTTTGAAGAACAACGTTGTGAAGGAGGCTATCCACCACGAGCAGTACAAAGAGGCACTATTCGAGAAGAAGAACTTTCGTCATGTAAGGATGAGAAGAGGAAGTTTGATCCCGAGAAAGCCAGAGCGTTTGCAAGAGCACCTCCGACAAAGCATTGCGATAGAGGCTATCGTTCGCGTTACTTCATGATATCCGCAGGTATGATCCCCTGTTTAATTAGGGCATATTTGGACGCCATAGCCAAGGAGACGCCAACAGAGGTCATACCCACCTCTCGGGGAGAGAAGTCGAGATTTTGATAGGCGCCCCCTAACGTCATTGTGTCTTCTCCATTATTCTCGTCGGTTGAATCGTTTATATCTTGATAGTGGTAAGCGCTGTGGTAAACGGTGCTAACCACATGTCGAACGTGCCGTAAACACAACACATAGCACTTCTTTGAGCGTGCTCAAGAATAGATCAGCCTCCAGATCTGCGACGAACTTTGAATGGGTTTCTTCGGGGATGAGGATCAGCTTGCTGACCACCCCTGTATACAGCGCTCAACCGCGCTTTGTAACGAGAATACAACTTGTCGACTTCTCCGTCTGTGAGCGTGTCGACTTTGTCTGCTGTCAGGGTGCATCCGAGATACTTTCCTGCCTGACGCATTGAGGCATGTTCCTGTTTTTCTGACAACTCCATTTTCGGCATGTTATGCGCTGATGGCTGTTTGTGTTCCCCGTGAGATGCATCATCCATCTCACCAAGCAAGTGGTCGATTGATTGATTGATTGATTGATTGGTGTTTAATGCCACATTCAGCGATGTCGTCGTACTCGAACTCGCACATGCTTCGATAATACCGTCCTTGTCCCGGGGTCTAATGCGTCGATCTTTTGCTTGACAGCGCAGCACCGATTTCTGGCAGCCGAATATCCGCAATAATCTTACTGGACAGTAAATGCTGCTCTCAGCTGTATAGGCAACACTAACCTTAGAAGTGAGGCTTCTCCAAACCCCGCATTTTATTTTTAGGACATGCCGCCAGAAAAATGTGCTAGCATGGCTAAGCAAGATGCTAATCGGAAGAAGCTCCACCACACACTTCCGTGGTAAAGATTATGTCGTTTTCAATGAGGCAATCTTCGAACAAACGAGTCTTTGCAGTGTACGGAATGATTACCCCTCGAACAACATATCTTTCTTTTGTGTTAGCGCATTCGTGGCCGAGCAGTCGTCGATGATATAGAGAGCGGATTCGCCCTGGAACAGCCATGGAGGCGCTCACCAGGGTCCACAACGTGGACTGTGACCGACGGGATCCAGGGGCGCTGGCGATAAGTCTTGTTGTGTCGTGGGACATAGTATGATGATATGCTGAAACAACCAAGGGTAAGCACTTTCGAGCAAATCCAGGACCAACGCAGTTTTTCCACAGCCCGTCTGTCAGCAGTAGATTGTGGAATTGGGAACCTGAGGCCGGGTTTTGCTAGTTTCAAACTAGTACAGCGCTTCTTTGTATCGGCCATCGGATATGTTGAGCTGGGCGTCCATGATGATGTAGATGTAAACGTTCAAAGGCCCCACCATTTGCACCGCCTTAGTGAGTTGCAGAGTTATGCCTTCAATGGTGCTAACAACTCGTATTCCGCTACCGTGAAACTGGTCATCATCCAACGTTCTCAGGTCGAACCACAGGGCATACTGGGTTGTACGAAACTCCTTGAGTGATACGTCCGCCATCGCGAGGTCTTTGGCGATCATGCCTACTTCAAGATGGCGCTTATTATCCGCGGCGAAGAATTTCTTCGCCTCATCCCACAGCTGGTAGACGCATTCCCTGAGAATATAACTGATTGGAGACGCCCTCGACGGTGACTTCGATCTTCTGGATTTAGGGGTTGTAAAAGGCATAAATATCCTACTTAAAAGCAGTGCCTTGATACTCGAAGAGCCTCAGGACCCCGTTGATGCTGCGCGGGCACGTTCATGTTGATGTTCCACACGGAGTCCTTCTTATTCTTGCTGATCTTGCGGTGGTTCCCTGCATACTCCACATTTGAAGGTAACGACGTGGATGACGCGGGCATCGACGATGATATAAATGACAATATCATAGGGTCAGATGCGGCTAGTTTTGCGAACCCAATCATTGACGCCTCTGCAGCAGGACAGTTTCGCGGGAGATGCTCGTCTGAAAGCATGTCCTGAGGCGATTCGAGACGATATGGGCTTTGCAGATTGGACTATTCAAAATACTATTCCATTTTTAGACTTGTTGCAAATAATTCAAATTTCGTCCGCTTTTAATAATAATGTAGCCCCATTGACCTCATCATATCAGCCCAAGAATAGCCTTCAGACATAAACAATAAATACGTGGATCACAGAGTTATATAATGGAAGTGAGTTACCTCCCCAGAGCATTCCGTCCCGAGGTTATTTACGGTACGAAATGGCCAAGGTTGTTCAGACATGCCTGCTGATTATGTACACGTGATTACATGGCTTCCTAGTAACCCTAACAAGTAACACCGAGAATTTACATGTCTTCCTAGTGACGGACTATCGCTTATATCCTGTTTATATGTCTATCAGTCCTAACAACGGCGGTCTTAGTGGGAAAGCCGTAACTATGCAGTTTTCAGTTAGCCTGTTGATTTGTATATTCTTAAACCATGGTGGTTATGACTTCAGCAATGTGAGCTCAGGCTATAGTCACTTACATATGGCGAGGTTGGTGTTATATACAGCACATTAGAACGGGTTTCCTTAGTCGGCTCTTTAGCATGTACAAAAAATTGTTGACAGTTTAAGTTAGTTCTATGCCCGAGGGTGGCGGGGGTATTGGCAGTGAAAATAACCGAGTTGGTTGTCAAGACATGTTTTGCAATGATTTAGAAACAAGCCAGAAGGATGGTTTTTCCAGAAGGAAATAATATAGGGATATGTTTTGCTCAGACTCGAAGGGAGAAATAGCCCCAAGTGTCCTAGACTTCCTGGTATATCAGTCCATTCGAAAATATTATGAGTCTAGTCTACGTAGGTCAATTCTACTATATAGACTACAATGTAAACAAGCCTATATAGACTATATAACCTAGCACGTTTTCCCTTACACAGCTTTGTAACCGCTTGGGCTTGGGGGACGCCCCTCCTCTAGTCGTCTAGTTGTGGCCCTCTGGGGCAGATATGTATGTTACTCCAGGAATACTGCGCCAGAAACCCCCTTCCTATTCTCTCCAGCAGCAACCAGTCCCCTGGAGAGCAACAGCCATTCCCCTGAATAGCAGCAATCAGCCCCTGGACAGCACCAATCACAGGCAATCGCTCCCTAGGACAGCACCAATCAGTCCACTGGACAGCACCAATCAGTCCCCTGGACAGCACCAATCAGTCCCCTGGACAGCACCAATCAGTCCCCTGGACAGCACCAATCAGTCCCCTGGACAGCAGCAATCAGTCCCCAGGGCAGCACCAATCATTCCCTGGACAGCACCAATCAGTCCCTTGGACAGCACCAATCAGTCCCTTGGACAGCACCAATCAGTCCCCTGGACAGCACCAATCAGTCCTCGGGACAGCACCAATCAGTCCTCTGGACAGCACCAATCAGTCCCCTGGACAGCACCAATCAGTCCCCCAAGCAGTCCCCTGGACAGCACCTCTTTACGGGAGTAGTAACCACAAAAAGCTTCAGGTCACCATGCGTCCCTTTTATTGGAGTTCCACACAGGTTTAACTTGGGATTAGTATAGAGGGATAAGAAACATCGCTTCCCTTCGACTAGGCTAACAGGTTATGTTTAAAACCGCTTAGGCCTACGTGTAAGGCTTTTTTTTTTGGTAGAAAATGACATCATTGTGGTCGCTTTTCCAATACTAGTCCTACTAATAATAGTCCATTTCCAATACTCAAGATCGCTGTGTGGGTTCATAACTTTTACGTTCACAAAACCGGTTACTTTTGCAATACTAGCATGATTGTTTGTTTGTTTGATTAGGGTTTAATGTCGTACTCGAGGGTATTTCACTTATATGATGACGTGCCAGCCCAATGGGTGAAGGAAACCACCCTCAAAACATACTGGCAACAAAGACGGGACGGGACAACACAGGGACAAATA
>JARFOD010000342.1:0-11880 GCA_031763545.1 Mopalia muscosa | reverse complement strand
CCCCCCCCCCCAAAAAAAAAAAAAAAAAACCACCCAAAAAACAAAACCAACTATGGACAAATATTTTACAGTAGCTCTAACATTGCAGGCATTAGTTTCCCAACAAAATTGATTTTGGAGCTCAGCATTATTAATGTGTTGATCTATCTGATTTGTTGCTATTGGGAATCCACTCCCAGCTTTTCAAAGTACTATAAGGTTGCACTGAGATGAAACACTAGGTAATCTTACTAATTATCCCTTCTTTTCTGAATTTTAAAAAAAATATTTGTTTTGATAAATAAGTTTCGTTTCATTTTCATTTATAAATGCAGGTTATTTTTTTAAAAAGAGATTATGACGTGGATAGATATAATTATGAGCTAAAAATAAGTGTTATTTGTCAGATGTTCAAATCCAGCTGGAGGCAAGGCAAAATTTTCTTTATCGTAAAAATATAGGACACAAATACTTTAATCTCTTAAATGCATTGTTTAAAAAGCTACATGGTGTGTAAGACAACCTGTGGACTATTGATTTATTAATGACCTAATAAAAATAAAGTCTGTTTTGATAACTTGTGTGAGTGCATTGATGGGCCTTTCAACAAACCACATTACTTTTGTTTTTGAAACTTTTGCACTCAGCCTGTGCCAGTGATTCACAATGAGTTTTGATAATATCCAGGTTGAAATTAAAACTGATAGTTTTGTTTTCTCATTTTGCTTACAGGCTGATGGTGGTGCCTGTAATGAATCAGTGCTGAATGAAATGATGCCGGACATCGCTATGGCGACCGCATCATTGAATCAAATCAGTTTTCAGGATCAAGATTTGGAATTAGATCTTGGAGATGGTAGTGGACATCATGGTACACTGTACATATAAACAGAAGAATAACTACATGGCTATATTACAAACAGAAAACATTATTGTACATTACATAGATAACATCCCCCCATCTCTAACCGTTTGCTAAAAAAAAGTGTTTGAAATAGGTATATATGGTAATTTGTTTTAACACAATAACAAATTTATGACCTTATTTGGGCCATATGAATGGGTATGTGGCTCTCCATACGTACATGTATACTGAACCTCAACTGTTAGGGACAGATAACTCTGGTAAGTTGTCTGCTAGAGACAGATAACTCTGGTAAATTGTATATTTTTAGACCGCTGATGATGAAGAAAGCATCAGCTGCATAGCTTGTCATGGGGAGATAACTGTGGTGCACTGTATAAAGAAATAGATGGTTAATTGTTATTTTCCTGTTTAGCAGTGTTCATAGATACAAACATCCCACAAATTCTGTATGTTAGGAGAAGGAATGAGTGAATAAAAACACTACATTGCTTGAATAAATCTGTTACAGAAAATGTATATCTGCTTGTTTGTACTATGCACAAGTCTTCAACTGAGGACACTCTGGCACCTTGCATATATTGAAGCTAAACACTACAGTGACATAGTAGCCTGTGAAGAATTCTATCACTATATCTCTGATTATATCAGTGGTAAACTTTAGAAGCTTTGTGCCTTTCTCTGTGTGCAGATAGATTTAATAATAAAGCATAGAAATCAGCATGCTTAATTTCACATATACTGCTTCAACAGTTTGTAACAGTGTTTTTGGATGTCAGATTTTATCTTTGAACCTTCCAATCTTTTTAATAAAAACAGCACAGAGTCACAAAAATATGAAGCAACAAATTGCTTTTATTAATAGGTAAAATGTTGAGATGAATGATATGTTCAGTCTAACTGACTGCAGGTATAGATCTTATATTGTTATTAAACCACAAGCCAGTCTGTCTGTAAGACCATTTATTCCTCTTAAACAGGGTCTTCAGTAAAAGAAATACCAGTAAAGAAATAATTATACGGTCATCATGTTCCTTAAAACCCCTTGTGTACAATGTAAAACCTCAATCAAATCAATCACCATTAACTGCCACATATTTCTGCTGTTTCATGTGAACATAAACACTGCTTCTTTCTGGATCCATACTATTGATAGGATAGTCTTATGGGGATAAACTGAACATTTGTTTTTATGTTGTATTATTTTAAGCTGATTGTGTTCGTTGCACAGGTGAAATGGGACCAATTGTTATCTTGTATCTTTTTCAGCATTTAACATAATCATTAAAAAAATCATGATCTTTAGGTCGGTAGACTGTTAAAAAAAATATATAAAAAATTACTTCATGTATTTATATGTAATTAAAGAGCTATGGCTAAAAAAATTATGAAAAAAAAAACATGAGTTCATAATGGTTGGTTTCCTACTTGGGAACTACATGTTGTTTCAGTACATCTTATTTAAGAATGTGAAGAAAGAATAATTCACATTTCTACCCAGTCCATCAAACCTATGACCTAACTCCTTATGGCCTGTGTGTAATTTCTGAAACTTGCATAAATCTAGACAGATTTTTTTAAATAAAATATAAATCATGTATTACAGGGCCAGGTTTTGCCTAAACAAAGAAAAATATATATGTATTCTTTTTGTTTGTTGTTTATAGAGCTAAAAGATGTTGATTTGACGTTGTCTATTGTTCTATTGAGCTGCCAGCGATAATTGCTCATCTACATTTTTTTTGTACCTTCACACCTTTGAAACGAGTTTCTTGTTCGAATTTAAATTTTTATTTATTGTATTCTGCATTTCCTATTTCTGCAAGTGTAATAAAACATGTATAGAGAATATCTGATTATGTGTGAAGTCTAGAGTATGCTGATCTCTGTAAGGGCAAAGAAAATACAGCTAGCCAACACAAATATTGCACAAATCGTTTATACATGTATACCAATAAAGAGTGCAGTACTTTTACTCCAATAGTTTAATAGCCCTAAAAATTGATATTGTATATTATTTAATGTTCAATGTATCTTTGTCCGATGGCTATTAAACACTGTTTTAAGTGTATTTGAACTAATCTACAATGTAGATTTATGTTTTATCTGCTTTATGTGAGTGTGACTTCCATTTCGTGACTGCAATCATATTTCTTATTCTTGTAACATGTTTGGTAGTTGAATAGTTTTACCTTTTGCTTGAAGTACAGATGGCTTTTAACTTCATATAAACGTGGAGTTGACATTCCTTCAGGCTTGGTTATATCTAGTTAGCGAAAAAGTTGCCACAGAAATAAGCTTATACACGGAATTCGTATGTAAAGAATTTAAAGGGTTTTTGGAAATCATCCTGTCATTGACTTGGAAGAATTTTTATTATAATTGAAGGTCCATTGAAGCACATTTACCTTTTATAGATTGATGGTCGACTCAGAGTTTCAGTTAGTTACTTTATAAGCTGAATAAAGTTGCTTAAACCCAATATAAAGCCGATCTGTTTGAGACATTTTTGTATTGCAGCTTGCTTTTATCTTGCCAGTATTGGCAGTTTTATGGAGGTTGGTTTCCTCTCCCATTGGGCTGACACACAGTCGTATGAGCGAAATAATTTTGCTTAGGACGATAAACCACAATCAACCAAACAAACAAACTGAATAAAGTCGGAAACACATGAAGAAAAAGAAGTGGTTTTCTCAACATGAAAAACAGTTCAATATGACTGTATGCTGGTGGAGGAGCAAACTACCAGATTGTTCCAGGACTAGTTTAACAGATTTTATTTTAGTGATTCGTTTGCTTAAGATAAGATAACTTTATGTGCAATGTGCATTGCAAATGTCTGTTAAAGGTAGCTGGCATTTATCATTGATGGCTTTAAATGGGTGAGAAGAAGTTTGAACAAAGTGACCCGGGTCAACAAATTCCAAGTGATTCTTGTTAAAACAGGGAATGAAAAGCACCAATCACAGGGATGAAAATAAGGACTTAGGATAGCCGTTAACCAATCAAAATCTGACCATAACCAATCATAGTTGACTTGGAGTGTTACCTTCAACAACAACAGAAAATGAGCAAACAATTTCATTTTACAATAACCAATCAAAATATTTTCCATATTTCTAACTCTTAGTAATGTTTGTATTCTATGCCTTGTCTTCAGATGTGTTATAATGTGCTTTACTCATCCGTGTATACAAAAAAGCTTCACAGTCTGACTGGTGTATAAAATAATCATTTGGGGCTTACCAGGGAAATTACAAACTTTCAATATTGATTTATACATATTATACACAGATGTTTTATTAAACCGGTTTTGTTACAGGACAGTGCTGTCATCTTGTCGATCTGTGTGAAATTTGATTATCATGTTAATGGGATATTAATTATGAACGATGGTTTTTGTGTGTATCGTGCAGATTTTATATGGTAAGATTATCTATGTAACCCTGCATTTGCGACAGGCAGCTGCTTCCATATGGAGGTATCACCTTGCTTATTTAAGTGCTTTTGATTATTGTTTTAATGTTCGAATGACAATTTATTGTTTGAATTGCATCGTATTGTATCATGATATTGTATAAATTTTAGATGTTAAATAATGTAAAATGTTGTGCTGAATAACTGCTGTGAATCACTGTTAAATGCAATAAACGGGACACTTGTAATGGTGAACAATTCAAGACAAAGCATTTTTCTGCAAAAAAATAAATATATAAGACTACTTGATTGTGGATCAGCACAGTTTTAATATGTCCTTGCATGAAATCGTGACTGAATTTGTTATTATCACATACTCCTTTAGTGTATGACGAAAACACTATACATGTTTAGTTTTAATTTATTTGCAAAAAAATAGAACAACAAGGGTGTACGAAATTGACTTTCTTTAAATTCTAGTTCTATCAAATCATGACTGGAAAGATAGTGATAAGGTTTTCAGCACTTGTTCATCATAAGTTATAATAATCACATTACTCCAGTTCTACTATTTATTGAACTGTCTGCAATCACCTTTTCATCTCACCATGCCACTCATTATATCCACAAATTTATCCATTTTATCTTAATGTGTACACTATACAGTTGAGCTTTAGGCTGTCCAGTGAAATAAAATGACTGACAAATGTATTTCCAATCGTCTTTTGTTCTTTGTTGATTTTCACAATGCGCATAAAAGTATTTTTAAAACTGGTATAATTGCTGCAGTTGTATGTTTCGTAGCGCTGGTCACGTTGGCTGGTAGGACGTTAACGTAGGCATAGAAATGAGCTTTCTGTTACACACGAAGCCGATGTCTTTGGTTTCCAGGACTAAATTTTCACTCTGTCTCATGTGCCGTGTGTTATTATTTATATCTGTTACATTCTTCTCAGCACTACCACTGATGAAGAAAGTGATTTCCGTCAACCACCGGGCTGGCGTGCTATAATATTAGTGAGATAACTTTATGTAGAGTGTTTAACAGCCAGTGTTGAATTTCACCTCTACCATGAGTAACGACAAACAATCCCAGATCAAGTCCATATTGATAGAAGATCAACAAATACTTTATTAGCTAAATTTTACTTTAATAAATCAATACCGCATAAAATCATGACAATCCGAAGTTGCGGAGAAAAAAATCTTATTTGAAGCGGCGATGTCTCTATAATCGCAGCAATTCCTAAACTATTGACAGCATTTCTTCGTGTACGTTTTGCGTTTATTTCCGTATTTTAAGAGATTGCTACAGACACAAACAAGTTAACACATTGCCTGATGTTCTGCTCGGAAGATCAATGGATATATTGTGATTAATTACATACTGCCAACTCTTTACGGAACAAGAGCAACTAGAGATCCCTCAAGTAGCCTTGGAGAGATCCCTCAAGTAGACTTTACATTGTCAGCACTGTGCGACAAGTAGTTTTTTCTTACTTTATCAGTACTGTGCGTATCGAGCAAGTAGCAATGTGGCAAAAAAACACATGCATATATTGATTTCATATGTCTATGAATGGGGAGTATATAAGAGCGAGCACATCTGCATGATATTGATCCCCGATCGAGACTAATATTCTAGAGCTTTGTTCCATGGCTTGCAAACTGTTACGTAACTGATTTATTTCTAAAAAGCTAAACACTCAACATATACTTGCATATATCTGAGTCTGAGCACAAACTAGCCAAAATATTCTACCGTCTTTGCAATAAAGTAAATGTCTAGTACAACGATTGTCCATCGGAGGTAAGGGTTAGATGAAAGCCGATCTGTTTTGGGATGTCTGTATTGTTTTGTTTTTGTCTTGTCCCCCTAAATTGTGTTTGTTTGTTTACACTTCACTTTCTAAAAGACACCAAAATTATCCATTACCGTAAAGGTTGTCAATGTGTTTACTTGTTCTCTCAACTTCACACAAAGGCATTGTTTTATGAGTCGCCAAGCGAACCTTAAATACAAACCAAAACAGAACGAACACTTTAAATAGTAAAATGTTTTTGCATACTATAGTCCGGGTATACTTAAGTAAGCACATAAAGCGATATTTCACTGCAGTGTAATAACACCTTTGTTATTACTCAATAAACGTTTTACCCTGCTAGGATTCCTTTGTGGGTGACTGCTCTATTCAGTTTTTGCTGAATTCCAGTGTAGTTTTCACTTATACTAACACGGATATATTGAAGTCAGATACTGACCATAAATATGTTATTTTATTAAAATTTAACACCTTAATGGGGTGTGCGAGTTCTCAAGTTCTCAAAAATAACACCGTTCTTCTGGCGAGTGGAGGGAGGCAAAAATATCGTAACAATCGGATTCGGCAATGTATAGCCAAAGAGAAAAAATAACCCTAATATTGTCGAGTAGTATAAACTGACACCATTCTAATGCAGAACACATTGGCACACCATGATTTTGTAATATCGCCAGGTGTAGGAACCTTAAATGGAGTAAACAGTCTCATTCGGAAATTATCATCACTTTGTCTTGATTATGAGTTTTTGTTGTTATTAAAGAAAAAGGATTACTACAATGTAAGTTTGAATATATGTAAGTATGAATTATCCTTCCCACTATTTACTAGACACTAGTTATATGCTATTCAAACATGTGTAATATCTTCCATATATTGCACATGTAAATCGGATGATACTTGACATGTAACAGATGTCAACATGACCTTTGGATAACCGCACGATTGGCTTTTCTCATATATTCTCTCGTTACTTGTCATGAACAGGCAGAAAGTCAACGTGTTATGGTTAACATCACGTGATGTTTTGCCTAGAATAAATTATAATGAACCCAATAGTTCACCTTAATGAAATAAATAGGCCATACAGTTGACTTTCTGATTGACAACAGGCCTAAAGTCGAAATTGTTTAGTAGGCGAACGTGAGTATTTCTGGTAGGTGCAAATCAATGTGTGCTTCTCTTTATTTACATTACAATCTAACTGCGTTAAACGTAGTAGGTCTACCACTACTGGTATTAGCTTTCCCACAGTTAAAAAGACGTAAAGAGCTGGTTAGATGTTCTTACGCATGTTGAAAAGTCCTGGGTTTATGGATTGATTGCTTGATCGGTGTTTGCTGCCGTATCAAGGGTATTTCACTTATATGTCGGCGGTGTATTCCAACAGCAATTAACACTAACCTTCCCTTCCACAGCTTGTTTATTGTCACATTTAGTTGTTTATACACCATCGTATATTGTCAACCTCTGCTTACCCAACTTTGTTTAATATACTGTTACGTTATACACATTTACTTGTTAATCTGTACATACTGCCAAAAACTGTCTATTAGTCATAACTGTATATATATTTATGTTTCTCTGTATTTACTTTACTACCTGATGATGGTTTGATAATAAACCGAAATATTGAGTCAATATGAATTTTTCAGTTCGTCCTTCTTTGGAGTAGTCACCTTACTCAATTAACACAAGCACTATTCTGACTATGGTATCATTGGTAAGGTAGCGGATAATTTGATCTCAGATTCACGGTGAGGATATCAAACTGTTATGTTAAAGAATTGATAGATATATGATGAGTGAAATAGGATTAACGTAGTCGCCATTAATGCTGTATGTGGTTACCATGGTTACCTAATCCACTTACCATATAAACATTTCCATGGGCATCATGGTATTTAAATAGATGCCTAATTCTGCATACTGTTTTTATAGATGGCATGCATGTTTCATACCATAGCTTAAAAATCTTTGGTTACCGGGTTTACTAGTTGTTCATTACGCCTAGGGGTCTACATGGTACCCTATACCGGAACTCTTGTGTACCGGTACATTTATTTCAATCCTTATTTTTCTATCATGAAAACCTTTTTATGTTAATAATATATTTTATTTACTTTCTACCTCTTGAAAGCCATGCGACCGTGTGAGTGTGCTGAAGCTGCAGGCTATGCTTTACTTGCCATTATATCGCTATAGCCCATATATTTTAATTGAGTAGAGCTATGGGACCGGGCAGTCAGCTTGCTTCATGAAGACTAGGCTGTATGTAGTCCGCTATCTTTTCAACCCAGCGTAGGCCTATAAGGCTGGCATTCTCCTCTATACTGTCACCAAGCTTGTTATCAAGTGAACACGTACGTGGACGAGCGACGGACAGAATCAAAGTACAAGCATTTCACAACTAGACAATTTCAAGGTAAAAAATCACTACATTTAAAAGCAATTGTATTTTTATAATAATGGCGTGAAAATTGTAGCAGTACTATTTTATATATCCTATAGAGATACTTGTTCTTTGTTTGAATAGAGGTTACGAGGTGGAACTTAGCGGGGGTTGGTCTATTTCTTAACATAGGTTAACTGGGGCAATGTATACATGTCAATATTAAAGCTTGAATAGATATTGCCCATTATATACAACTGTATAAGAGTAGTGTAACTCCGAAGAACGATAAAATCATTTTGAACTCAATATATTATTTTGCCATCATCAGGAGAGTGATGATGGCATAATATACAGATATAGAACTGTATAAGGCATATAAAATAGAGTGGCGACTTATTTTTACACCTCGGCCTTGTATAGATATGCAAGTTCTGAATCTCTGGTCGTCTATCATATGATGTGGCCTTATCTGGATAGGCCTTGTAAAGCGTTGTCATGTCTGTCAATCATGTCCTATCGAAATTGGAAGGATTTGCACTGTAATTATTGTCCTTTAATGAGAGGTTTGACAGGATATCCGCATGGGTAACGTGAACAGTATGAATTACAAATTACTTCCATGGTAACTGGACGAAATACAGCGTCATCGGATTGCAATTTACAGAGCTATATCCCTTTTTCTAATTTTAGTGTGAATTACAGTTGCTAATCTAAATCATGTACTCTTATTTGCACGAAGGTATATATTCGTCTTCTAGAACTATTGCTGTACGGTAAAATTAGGCCTACAGGTTTTTTAGATTTCCCCTTTCCCGTCTGTCCGTACGTTCGTCTTTACGACGTAAACACTATATAACTAGAAGAAAAAACATCTCTGACACCCCAAATGTTGAATTATGATCATTGTTATAACATGTGAACCCTCTAATAAAATGAGTTATAGCCCGTATTGGAGGAGTTGGACGCATTCTTCACACTGTAATTAAAATAATGATTGCATTTCTAATTTATGTTTTTTTTTTTGTGATACACTACCGTTAACAGGATATTTGAAAAACATATCAAGGTAGAATTCCAAATTTTAGACAAAATATTGACTTTTGCCCCACAAGGAACCCTCTCAAAATCCAAACTGGATTGCAATTCACAGAATTATCTCCCTTTTATTTATTTTTATATGAATGGAATAGCTGCTAACTTTATAGATGTAAAGTGACCGAAATTGGTTTATTGTTCGTCTTTACAATTACTAGCTATTATTGTGCTGAGTTCAATCCCGTTTATTATAACCCTTCTAAACTTTAAATCAAAAGATAAAGGTGAAGTGTTTCAATATCCAATGTAAGAATGGCGTTAAACACCAATCAATTTATCAGTCCTATTAAGGTATATTGAAGCGCTCATTGGACAATAAACCCGTAGATATAGAAAGGCCTAACTTAGATAATTTGTTATGGGCTTTTTTTCAAAGATAAAAGACAAATAATTATAATGTTTTGATTCTTTCCAAATTTTTATTCCCGTATTAAACAGACGCAATTTCTCTGAATAAGTTAACGATGGCGTCAGAAGAAATATGCCCAGCTTTGGTCACTTGCCAGTGGTTACAAGACAAACTGGCTTCCGCTGCTGATGACGTCATAGTTCTTGATACTTCTTTCACTGAACATGGATCGAACATGGCAGACTATGAAAAGTAGGTACAGGTAACAGGTTTATGTTTGTAATGACTGATTTTTCTGTTTTTGAAAAAGTGAATTTTAACAGTATTTTCGTTTTTTTTAGATTTCGCCTTCTTAGTTTGAGCAGATTTTCAATTCAGAACATTTTGCAGGTTGAAACCCGTCCAGGTATTACCCACCGACTCGCCATTAGTAAATGTTGGCCACCTAGAGTAGACTCGACATTCTGCCTTCTTATAGATACATAAAAGGCTGTTTATACATGTATATCAGGAATTAGACTCCATAAAAACATTTGACCCCGCCGTATTTTTATGTCTATCATATTCTGCGAAAATCATACTATCTTGAAAAGAATTAGTTTTTATTTTACATTCTGTGAAATTGATTGTCACATAAGTGAAAATCTTTACAATCCATGTAAAAGAGAATTTCACAAATGTGTAAAAGAATTGTACACTACAGTAAAATTAAAAATAACTAATATGACTTATGTAATAGAGGTAGAAGTGATAAAACGGCTTGCCATAATTCCTTAAAGGAAGAAAAGCTTTTCATTAACTCATATATTTCAGTATTGACCGATTGCATGTGACCAATAAAGGACAGCAATTGCACGCTTTCCTTTCATTATTGGGCCATAAGTCTATACCATAGAGTCGAAGGTATACAATAATCGATAAATGATTCCTGACATTTTCACTGGGCGGAAACTAGTCCCTAATTCTTTAAACGAGCTAGGATGCTCACTTTCTACTCTAATAGCAGTTTATAATGGTGAATTAGATGATGACGTAGATCTACGTAAACTATTTGGGTTACGTGATGTCACGCCGGAATAAAATAAGATCAACCCGTTCTCTCTTTCGTCGAGCCATTTACTCTTATGAAGTGACATGGTTTGACAAAAAGCAAAATAAATCTCACGTTTCACGCTCCAGCGTACTCAGCACGATTGTTACACAATGTCGACGAATATTATTTTTCATAACACGTGACGTAGTTTGAATCAATTAGAATGACGCAAATTGATGCGAGGTATTACAATAGCAAATACACATTTTTAATAAATGAAGAGAGAAAAAATTGCTTGTCTCCATCGGGATTCGAACCTGGGACTTTTTTATTACAGGCCCAACACTCTACAGCTAATATATACATGTGTTTCCCTTATATTTTTTTTTCGAAGGGGTCACATACCGTCAGCTAGGTTTATAGACCTGAACAATTTGTACCGGGCCACAGAATATATTCCACACGATCTTCCTGATGTGAAAGACTTCCAAGAAGCGTTACAATCATCAGGTGTAAACAAGACCTCTCACATCGTCTTATACGAGACTGCTAAAATGTGGCCTTTTTCTGGACCAAGGTTATGGTGGCTTATACGGGTACGACATCTTCTTTTCATTCGCATTTAATTTCTACAACCTTAAATACAGCAGATCAACATTAATTGAGATTTTGCCCCGGGGTCATAGCTGGATTTTAACTTGACTTTATTATAACGTAAGTTACGTAACTGACATTTGCTGTCACTTAAATGGAGTTTTCCACATGTAATCACTAGAGATTGTCGCCCCATAATTTGACTTTATTATAACGTAACTGACTTTTGCTGTCACTTAAATGGAGTTTTCCACATGTAATCACTAGAGATTGTCGCCCAATAACTTTACTTTATTATAACGTAACTGACATTTGCTGTCACTTAAATGGAGT
>JARFOD010000331.1:0-11881 GCA_031763545.1 Mopalia muscosa | reverse complement strand
CCAAAAAAAAACAACTAAGGAATGGAACGATCTACCCTTTTTGCGCTCTTCACGCAACCTGTTTAAATATAATATCGTTGCTGATCGAAATGTTCAATTGATATATTGATAATATTATGACATTTGAACCTCTCCGTCGGTGAAATTAAATGCAATTAGATTCTCTGTGAAATACGTACTGTGTACTTTTGGAGATCCATCATAAGAGTAGCTATAGAAAATCACGACCGCTTGATTGAGTAAGAGCATTTGCATAGCAAAGCATATAGCATACAATATTTAATCTTACATATTTATCCCTACTGTTTCAACTATATTGGTTACAGCGTTTACATTTTATTTCAAACATCGATTTCCAAGCATTTGCTTAATATTAGTAAGCATTAAAGGTTTTTCAGTCTTTAGTCTTTGTAATTGATTAATTTGCATTATTATAGTTGGTCAGCCAAAACGATGAGTTGGGTATCCCTCCTTTAGCACTCAGTGGTAGCGAGTGCGCTTCCTGAGCTAAACAGGCTTCGATTTACCGTTCACGGGTGTGAGTCCACCTGTCGTCCATCAGGTATATTAGCGAGTCACATGTTGTGACTCCGGCGATCGGCACGGGGGGGGGGGGGGGAGTACGAGGTTTACTCCCGGTTTGCCCCCCCGACGAGGGGGACTCCCGGTTGGCCACCGTAATAAGGCTGGGTACAGTGTGAAGTGGACACTTCGTCGTCATATAAGTGCAATACCCTTAGTAAGACGTTAAACACCAATCAAACAAACAAACAATCTTTTAGCACTAGCGAGGCAGTAACAGTTTTATTAAATAGGCACCACACAGACTTGCATCTAAGTATAAGCAGTTAATCATACTAAATGCTAAAAGATTGTGAATACAGGTGCTAATTACCGTTTCCCAAGGGAACATTGGCTCAGGTGGAAACGGCATACTACTTCCCGATCTTCTTTTCCGCTGAGGCAGAAAAAATACGCCATTGCTAATAAATACTTGTTAAATAAGTTTGTGCATGTCAACTGGAATTGAGTTAAATGACAGTTCTAAGTTGTGGATTCTATAAACAGAGCCACCTTTCATTTGGAAGACAACTCTGTCAAATACTGTGTTTATGGATTTTAAATCTCATATGAAACATCATTTATAATGGCTATAAAGAAATACATTTCAAAATAAAATTTGCCGAGATTTATTTGAAAGATATTTAATTTCTTTGATTGATTGGGGTTTTACATTGTATTTATAATCATTACACTCATAGGAGTGTTTTTAGAATTAAAGGCGGGGGAAACCACCGTAAACACCATATACAGTAAAGAAATACAACACAGAACAATTACAACGCGCAATTCAATCAAGTCACAAACGATTGTTATCTTTGAATACATGCCACAAAACTTCATGGATTAGAACTGCTGTTTTCTTCCTCCATAAAATATTGTGTTAAGTTTTGTCCTTCAACATTTAAATGTCTGAAAAGGTTGTTTAAAAACATACATCATTAGGTGCAAATCTTATTTCAGGCATTCTTTCTCGTGTCACCAAGTGCATCATCATTTTATGTTTACAATTCTTATCTAATTGGGTTAGTTTTGATTTTTATATTTTGTTCAATCTGGTTACTTACATCCTGATAGCGATATTCCATGGTCTAGTGCTGTTTCTCTGTGTTAAATATTGACCCAAATACTGCAATTGGGTGATTGATTGGCGTTGAATGCCATATTTTCGAGTTCTTTCACTAAATGACCGCGGTGAATAACAGCACAGAAATAAAATGTGAGCTTTGTTGTGTTAAAGAATTTGGTTGTTCTAGTGATAAGTGATCACCATATGCCTGTTCTTGGAACACAAGTTCATTAGGAAGATTTGAGTTTTAGTGTATTTGGGGACTAATGTCGTACCTGAGGATATTTCACTCTTTATAGGAGGGTTTGTTCATTTCTCACTTTGTCGTAGTGAAATACAATGGACAATTTGGTTTGAAACCTCTTTAGACCTCATCCGTACTTGCCGGAGCCACATCGTGTGACTCCCTCATTTACCTGAGTCGAACCTATGAGCGGAAGTTAGATGAGTATGTAAACACACTAACCACCGAAACAAGGCCCCTCCATAGTGGGGAGGTGCAACTTTATTTTAATAGCAGTATTTTTGTCAGTTTGGGATTTTACACCCCATATACCACCTTATATGTATCTCTACAGAAGAAAGGGAATGAGTTAAAATTAAAACGAACACCGGTTTTTAAAGCTATAAAACTACAACAAATTCCAAACCATTTGCCCATTCTCCTCTTACGGTTTAGCACCTACTTTTAAGGATTTTGTTTATAATGGAATAGGCAATATTACAGATTATTGTAGATGAACCTAATAAAATTGTTTGAATATTGTTCTGCCACAGCTATTTGTTTTAAAATTATCTTCAATCTTAAATTATTCTGAATGAAAATGAATTTATACAAGTGTTACTTACTCTCCCCGGTACCTCTGGTTCTTCTAGAGGAAACGATCCTATTCCGCCCTCTCTTCTTTTGCGTTCAATCTGTAAAAATATTGATTAAAAGCATATTACATAACGTGAGCGTGTTGACCAACATTTTATAACTTAAGAAAATAAGTCTATTTATATTATTATACAGTTTATTTTTATAGCTGTAGTGTCGTTATTTTGGGAAATGCATGTCATATTTCACCTTACCCGTTTGTAGCCATAAAGGAATTAGCTAAAACAAAACCGACAACAGGTTACGACAACACATTTACGTCCGTTTGCTTAATAACGTTGTCGTTTTGTGGCTAAACACTTTTTTAAAAAATCGTTGATAGATCTAATTAACGATTCAAAAACATGGTATAAAATTATTGCAGATCAGTGTATATAAACGTTAATAAGGTTTAACATTGATAATAAATTATTATATGGGTTTGTAACAATTCCCGTTATATGTGGCCTTTATTTGGATACTGCTTTTGATTATATATTCCTGTATATCGGACCTCAAGTCTGACGTCAGTTTACCATAGAAGCACATGGTGAATTTAATCCAATCAGTATATCAGATGTCATACTCACTGAACATACATTTAGTTTAACATCGCACTCATGGGTATTTCACTTATATGACGACGTGCCAGTCCATTGGCGGAAAGAAACCACCCTCAATACCACTGGCAAAAAACAAAGAGACGACAGGACAAATACAGGACGACAACAACAGGACGCAATACAGACACCACAAACAGATCAGCTTCCTGTTCCCCTTTTGCTCTGAGAGTACTAGGGCAGCATCAGCCCTCCAGCCACCGCCCACTAAGAAGTTATACTTAATGGTAGGTGATGGTAAATACAGGTGGTAATTACCGTTCGCCAAGATGACTCCGGATCAGGTGGAAACGGCATACCACTCCCCGATCTTCTTTTCTTCTGAAGCAAAAAAAAAAACTCATGGAATTTATAATAATTCATCATAAATTAGTTTGTTCACGTCCACTGGAATTTAGTTAAATGACAGTTCTAAGTTGTGATTTCTATAAAAATTGTCATCTTTCATTTGGAAGACATACTTTGTCGAATGCTGTGCTTATGTAGGTTAAATCTTATACGAAACATAATTTATAATGCCAGTAAAGAAATACATTTAAAAAAAAAATTACTCCCAAGGTCTGAAAAGCATAAATGCAACATGAGGGAAAATAAATTTATATTATGAAATAATTTAAAGTCTGTGTCTTGGTGCTGTGGTTAAATTAATATGAAAAGACCCTTAAATGTTGACGCAATTATCTCATCTCAGTGCAACAATGTGATCGGCTTCAAGTCTTGTATTACACTCCCCAATCCCAGTAGACCTGTATATCGTTGATTTATTTCTGATGTTTTAATGCTTGCATTTTACTATAATGCAGCCTTTGTTTCCGCTTAATGACCAACTGAAAGTTCCATAAAATAATAAACGGGTTATCTCCAAGATATCGGATATATCTTCTTACACAGAGATACTGTGAAACTACAGATTGTTTTGATCTAAGAAATCGAGAAAATTTCGGACAGTTCAAGTGTCGATTATACATATTTTCATCTTCATTTCCCACCAAAACAACTAAGGAGTTGAACGCTCTACCCCTTTTTGCTAAGTAATATTCTTGTTAACGACTTAAACATTTCCTCTCCTTATCAATTAACCAGCTTACATTATATACTTCATTTAATACTTATGAATTAATTCTACACTGTAGAATGAGTTTTCGAGTACTTTCATAAAATAACCGCGGTGAATACCAGCACAGCCATGAAATGCGAGTTTTGTTGGGTCAAAGAATTTTGTCGTTCTAGTGATAAATGATCACCATATGCTTGTTCTTGGGACACAAGTTCCTAAGGGAGATTTGAGTTTTATTGTATTTGGGGACTAATGTCGTACCTGAGGATATTTCACTCTTTATAGGAAGGTTTGTTCATTTTTCACTTTGTCGTAGTTAAATACTATGGACAAATTTGTATGAAACCCCATTAGACCTCATCCGTACTTGCCAGAGCCCCATCGTGTGACTCCCTCATTTACCTGAGTCGAACCTATGTGCGGAATATAGAAGTTAGATGAGTATGTAAACACACTAACCACCGAAGCAAGGCCCCTCCATAGTGGGGAGGTGCAACTTTATTTTTATAGCAGTATTTTTGTTAGTTTGGGATTTTGCACCCCATATGCCACCTTATATGCATCTCTACAGAAGAAAGGGAATGAGTTAAAATTAAAACGAACACCGGTTTTTAAAGCTATAAAACTACATCAAATTCCAAATCATTTGTCTAATAGCCTTCTCCACTTACGGCTTAGCACCTACTTTTAAGGATTTTGTTTAAAATGGAATAGGCAATATTACAGATTATTTTAGATGAACCTAATAAAATCGTTTGAATATTGTTCTGCCACAGATAATTGTTTTAAAATTATCTTCAATCTTAAATTATTCTGAATGAAGATGAATGTATACAAGTGTTACTTACTCTCCCCGGTACCTCTGGTTCTTCTAGAGGAAACGATCCTATTCCGCCCTCTCTTCTTTTGCGTTCAATCTGTAAAAATATTGATTAAAAGCATATCAAACAATGTGAGCCTGTTGACCAACATTTTATATTATTATACAGTTTATTTTTATAACAGTGGTGTTGTTATTTTTGGGACATGCATGTCATATTTTACCTTAGACGTTTGTAGCCTTAAAGGAATTAGCTAAAACAAAACCGACAACAAGTATACGACAACACATTTACATCCGTTTGCTTAATAACGTTGTTGTCTTTCAGCTAAACACCATTTTTTAAATTCGTTGATAGATCTAATTAACGATTAAAAAAAATAGTATAAATTATTGCAGATCAGTGTATATAAACGTTAATAAGTTTTATATTTTAAGGTTTTATTTGGATACTGTTTTTGATTCTATATTCCTATATTCTACCTCAAGTCTGAAGTTGCAGTTTACGATAAAAGCACATAGTGAATTTAATCCAATCAGTATATCAGAACAGATGTCATACTGATCATACATTTAGTTTAACATGGTACTCAAGGGTATTTCACTTATATGATGACGTGCCAGTCCAGTCCAATGGCGGAAGGAAACCACCCTCAACTCCACTGGCAACAAACAAAGACAGGACGGTACAAATACAGGACAACAACAACACGGCACAATAGTCACCTCAAACAGATCAGCTTCCTGTCCCCTTTTGCTCTGAGAGCACCAGGGCAACATACAGCTCCCTCCAACCGTCCGCCAAGTAAGTAATCCATGATCTAGGGCTGTCTCTCTGTGTTACATATTGACCCAAATACTGCAATTGGGTGATCGATTAGCGTTGAATGCCATGTTTTCGAGTACTTTCATTAAATGAGGGCGGTGAATATCAGCACAGTGTTTCAGATATTTGAGTTTTAATGTATTTGGGGACTAATGTCGTACCTGAGGGTATTTCACTCATTTATACGGAGGTTTGTTCCTTTTTCACTTTGTCCTAGTTAAATACTACGGAAAATTTGTATGAAACCTCGTTAGACCTCATTCGTACTTGCCGGAGCCACATCGTGTGACTCCCTCATTTACCTTACTCGAACCTATGAGCAGAATATAGAAGTCAGATAAGTATGTAATACACTAACGACGGAAGCACGGCCCCTCCATAGAGAGAAGGTGCGAGTTTATTTTTATAGCAGTATTTTTGTTAATTTGGGATTTTGTATCCCTTATGCCACCTTATATGCATCTCTACAGAAGAAAGGGAATGAGTTCAAACTAAAACGAACAGTGGTTTTTAAACCTATAACACTAAAACAATACCCCAACCCTTTGCTTAAAAGCGTTGTCCTCTTAAGGCGTAGCACCTAATATTAAGGACTTTTTTTAAAATGGTATAGTCAATATCACAGATTATTGTAGATCAACTTAATAAATCGTTTGAATATTGTTCTGCCATAGCTATTTGTTTTAAAATTATCTTCAATTTTAAATTATTCTGAATTAAGATAAAGGTATACGAGTGTTACTCACTTTCCCCGGCACCTCTGGTTCTTCTAGAGGAAACGATCCTATTCCGCCCTCTCTTCTTTTGCGTTCAATCTGTAAAAAAATGTTTTTTAAACGAATATTAAACCATGTGAGACTGTTGACCAATATTTTATTACTTCAGAATATAACTTCATTTTATATTATTATTTTTATAACAGTAGTGTCGTTATTTTGGTATATGCATGCCATATTTCAACTTAGACGTTTGTAGCCATAAAGGAATTAGCTAAAACAAAACCGACAACAGGTTACGACAACAGTTTATGTCCGTTTGCTTAATAACGTTGTCCTCTTGCGGCTTAACACCACTTTTTAAAAATCGCTGATAGATCTAATAAACGATTTTAAAAAATGGTATAAAATTATTGCAGATCAGTGTATATAAACGTTAATAAGTTTTAAAATTTATAATAAATTTATCTTACTTATGGCTTGCAGTAGATTGTTTCAATCCCTTGTATAGCCAGGAACTTCTTAGTGTTTGTAACAATTCCCGTTATAGGTGGCCTTTTATTTGGATACTGTTTTTGATTATATATTCCTGTATATCGGACCTCAAGTCCGACATTGCAGTTTACCATAGAACCACGTGTTGAATTTAATCCAATCAGTATATCAGAACACATGCCATATTCACTGAGCCAACATTCAGGTAAATTATTCTGAATGAAGATAAATGTATACAAGCGTTACTCACTTTCCCTGGCAAGCCTGGTTCTTCTAGAGGAAAGGGCTGGTGTCCTCCAGCTCTTCTTTTGCGCTCAACCTGTACAAATGTTTATTAAACGCATATTAAACGCATAGTTCATTCACATTGTAAAATTGCAAAAAATAACTTTATATTAAGAAATAGTTTTAAGCCTATGTATTAGTGCTCTGGTTAATTTATTATGAAGACTCTGAAATAATGACGTAATTAGCTCACCTCTGTGCAACAAGTGAGAATTGAGTAAGTATAACAGTTTAGACAAATAGTGAGAAGCAATTAAATTACTAGTTTTGATCAGCAAGTAACACTAAAAACAGCAAACTTAAATGGGAAATTCATTATATTTTCCTAAAAAAATACAGACCACGACGAGCGAATTAAGCAGCTCATCAAGTATTTTTAGATGTGTCCAGGTATGTTTTCATTTACTGGAAATACTAGGGTGTGTCGATTGTCTAAGATCTATATCACAATATAATCTGTAATTAAAGGCGTATATCACACTTATGTCAAATATTGTTGGTTATTTATACCAATTTAAGTAGTTTTGGGACTGTTCCTTCTTAAAAAGTAAATCTAAAAATACGTGTTTGGCAAACGTATGTTCGGCAACAATTCTAGTTAACACTAAGGAGTGTATGTCATTTTAGTCATTTAGACTATCGGAAGTGGTATAAGAGTGCCATATTTTCTCAACCAATATAAATGGAACAGGTGTAAATCTCCTACTGGATCACATTTCTAAGACACGTTACCGGGACCTTAAAACATTGCTAAAGTATAAGGTTTGGTATATACAGGTAAGGTAATCTTAGGGGGATAATAGTGAACTGCCAATGATCAAATGCTGAAAGTTTAGTTGATATCTGATATTATTCGGCACCTTCATTGGAATTTTGTTAATAAATGAGTGGGTGTGGCTTAAAAAAACAAATACCGGTAATACCGATAATCGTATTATACAAGTCAGAAGCACCGACAAAGTTTTTCACCGCTTGGCGATAAATTATTACAAAGAGTTGCATTAAATCCTGACTACAGGGGCTTTGCAGTTAAACGAACCGTCGTTTAAACTATACTGAATAATTTCGAATGTATGCAGGCGTCATCTTCCCGGTAGAGAATTGATCTTCTACAGGAAACGACCTTATTCCCCCCTCCCTTCTTTTGCGTCCAGACTGGAAAAATTATTATTTATGGGTATACTTAATAATGTAATCAAATCTACCAACATTTGTTTTTTAAAAAATAATAACTTTTAATTATGAAATAGATTTAAGCTTGTGTCTTCCTATTTGGTGTTTAGATATGTAATAACGTCAACTCACTGCACCAATTAAAATTTAGGTAACGCTATAACCGTTTGGTCGGATATGGAGAGGCAATTGAATTACTAGACATTATCAATGAGTACATTTTTTACAAATGTAAAGTATGAGGTGACTCGGGTGAGTGATGATTTAGACCAACAGGAGACCGGCTCACTGTTACTCAAAGTACTGGCCGATGAGTGCACAATAATGCAGAGTCACATATATTCTAACATTACATCGCCACTGGGTGATGAGTAGTCTATGTTTTGGTATGTTTGCCTTTGATAACACCATTCTGTACGACGTTAACAAACAAACAAACAATATAAATTAACCCGAAAGGCTGTTTGAAATCATGGCTATACCGTTTTTGCCTTCAACTGAGCCGTCAGTTAAACTGTGTTGAATAACTACATTTATTAAGCGAATAACTTACTGGGAACGGCGGATATTCACCACGAAGTGGAATTGGCCCTATTCCACCTTCTCTGCGTTTGCGCCCATCCTGAAAATATTTATATTGAAGATATATTTAGCAATATGAGCGAGTCGACTTACACATTTTTATAAATAAAATAAAATTTCAATTTGAAATAGCGGTAGGCCTGTGTCTATCAGCTTTGGCGCATATATTTGAAGATACTCAAATGATGACGTCAATACACTGCGCCAATTAAGATTTAAGCAACGCCATAACCGTTTGGTTGGATATGGAGAAGCAATTGAATTACTAGACACCATCAGAGGATCACAGTTAACAGCAACTCAAAAAGGATCGTTATTGTAAGTGCCTTTAAATTACAGACCATGCCGAAGGTCTTACTGTATCAAATTTCTGTGACACTTCACGTTGTAAACTTACAACGTAAAGCTTAAGATGATGTGGAACTTATGAGAAAATAATAGGAGATTTTCACCAACCGAATTCTAAAGGCAAGATTACCTCATGAAAATTTTGCAGACAAATGACAAATAAATAGGTGTGTCACTCACTTGTTCTTGCGGGTATTCCTCTAATGGTTGTCCCTTATAAGTACTGCCCTCTCTTCTACTGCGCTTGGGCTGAACAACATATTATTAGCTGATTACAGGTCCTAAAGTTGATCAACATTTATTGGAGTGCAATTAAAAAGTTTGGGTTTATTTAGAAATTCAAGGTATGAGGTGGATGATGATTTAGACAAACAGGACACCATCACTGTTACTGATGAGTGAAAATTAATGAAGAGTCACATATATTCTAACATGAAATCGCCACGGGGTGAAGATTAATCTCTTTTTTAGTATTTTTGTCTTTGATAACACCATTGAGTACGATGTTAACAAACAATCAAACAAATATATTTACCCGAAAAGCTGTATCGAATCAATGCTTTATACGGGTTTTGCATTTAAATGAGCCGTCAGTTAAACTGGGTTGAATGACTAAGTTTATTAAATGAATAACTTACTGGGGACGGCGGATATTCACCACGAAGTGGAATTGGCCCTATTCCACCTTCTCTGCGTTTGCGCCCATCCTGAAAATAGTTATATTAACGATATATTTAACAATATAAGCAAGTCGACTAACAATTTTTTATTAATTAAAAAAAATTTTAATATGAAATAGCGATAAGCCTATGTCTAACGGTTTTGGTGTATTATATTTGAAGGTACTCAAATGATAACGTCATCTGAGGGCACAAATTAATATTTAAGCAACGCTATAACAGTTTCGTCGGATATGGAGAAGCCAGTTAATTACTAGACGTCGTCAATGAGTCACATTTAACAGCATCTCAAAGAGGAACGTTATTGTAACTTCCATTAAAATACATACCTTGACGAAGGAATCGAGCAGCTTTATGCGTATGTGATATTGTATATCTTATCGAACTCCAGCCAGTGAGCTAAAGGTATACCTTATCACTAATAAAAAACAATTAAGGTCGTTGCTTGCTTAAGGTCCTTATTACCATGTGATGAATCTCAAGTCTTGTATCACAGTTTTGTTAAACATCAACACTGATTTTAAGTAGTATTAAGGGTGGTTCACTTTCCAAAAGCACAAGAAAAATCCGTGTGTACTTAACTTGTAAGAGCCAACGTACATACGGCAACAATACTAATTAATACTTAAGACGGAATGACATTTTGTTTTATGAAAAAGAGATAATACTAGAGGTATACATGTATTTTATCAATATCAAAACATTATATGCTCAAAACTCAAACTGTATCATATATCGGTGACAGTTAACTGTTAAAATGTTCACAACATAAAGTTTGATAAGATGCGGGACAATCAATGGAGACGGCTATGTGGACTTTGTCGTCAAATGAGACGTCAGTTCAACGATATTGAAGGATTACAAATGTTTAACAAATTACTCACTTTTGGCGGCGGTAATTGACTTTGTAGTGGAATCAGTCAGATTCCATCTCAGTTCCCACAGTGTGTATTTCTTTGTCTGTTTGATTTGGGGCTTAAGGTCGTAATCAAGGGTATTGTTCTTATATGACAACCGATTGTCCATTTCCCACTGCTCCTTGTCTGAGATTGTCGGCGATTGCCCGAGCCACATCTTATGACTCACTCATATACCGGACGGTCGACAGACGGACTCGATCCTCTGAGCGGTAGATCTAAGTAGGCCCAGAAAGCGCACCAGTTAACCACTAAACCACGACAGCGGGCCTCAGTTCACAAAGTGATGTTTAGGTAAATATAACTGTTTAGCCAAATATAGAGAAGCAATTAAATTAATAGTTTTGATCAAGGCGTGTCACTGAACAGCAAACTAAAATAAACATCATGACGAAGGAATCAAGGCCATTATCACACATTTTAAATCTGGATTTTTGTTTTTTAAAAATTTTAAAAAATATACATGTAGGTAGATGATAACTTACGACTTCTGAATCCCAATACAAGCACAATTTTCAGAAATTTAATCATAACAAGATAAGTCTTTGTAACACAAAACTCGATATGTTTAACATATCCACGCAGGCCAAATGGCCAAATGACAAACATATATATGTGAATCTACTGACCACAAAAAAAAAACTTTCCGGTAGGCCTATAGCATATCAAAATATTTCTTTCAACTACGGCGCACTCTAACATACTCACCTGACTATCTCCTGCTGACTGTTGATGTCCCACACAAACGCCAGCCAGAACTATCGCCAGGATAAAAGATAAGCTCTTCATCTTGATAAAAAATGCTCTGTAAAAGAACATGGGATGAAATATTAAACACGTGTCAGTTATTCGAAAAGTAGAAAGCGAAACTTT